>JABWIB010007114.1:10914-28802 GCA_016617825.1 Platyplectrum ornatum
CAAACTTGCAACCTAAAGTTGTGCTGCCCCCAAGTCATCCAAGGTGCTACACTTGCCAATTTCCACATACAGATATAGGTACACAGGTCTATAAGCCATCTGCTAACCTGAGGAGGGTACGTATAAGAGAGACCGAGGAGAGTCGCTACCTACCAAACTGTGCAGATAGAGAGGTTTAACGGCATGTACTTGATACACAGCTTTAAGTTGGGCAAAGGACTTAAAGAACAACTGCCCAACCACACTGATGCTCAGTTCACATCATAGGGAATGGCCCTGTAGCCTCCACAAATCATGAAAGGGGAAATTCGCCCACAATGGAGTGTCAGGCTCAAGTGCTCTATCAGGTAGTAGCCTATGCATTGCTCTCACAGACACCGGGAATTTTAACATCATTATGAATGTCATCACCATTTTAACTTTAGAAATTAACCTTGATGACCTTCTGCATATGTTTTCATAACATTGATGACCTTCTCGTAGTCCCTTGTAGTATGTATATATGTGTATATATATATATATAATTTTTATACAATATGAAATATATTCTCATCAGTAAAATTTGCATGAGATTTGAATAAAATTTTACTGATTGTATACAATGATTTATGAATAAAGAGACATTAGCGCTCACCCTTTTAAGTCTTCAGATCCTGAACACTGGAGGCCAACGTCAAGAATTGCTATTCTAAATCCTCCAATTTTGTTATACTAGCTGAACTGCTCATTCCAGCACTCATTTAGATAATGTCATTATTAGTTTCCCATACAATGTCTAATATAGCTACAAAATAGATTTGACACAGAACAATTTGAAAATGTGTTTTTTATTTCAAAGGTTAAGGTATATTTAAAATTATTTACAATCATTGTAATGAAATATTTATTTTTTAAAAACTTCAAATTTCAGAAGCAGGAACAACTATTTTATTAGGCCAACAATCAGTATTTGAGAAGCACAAATGGTAAATTAATGTTAAAATGTAATACAAGACCCCAAAGACCAAAGCAGAACCCCCTCCCCCCAAAAAAAGGCAATGCCCCATCCATTAACTACATAATGTAAATTTCATGATGAAGAGTTTAACCGATCTCTTTAATGAAGGAAAGATGGAAAATAAAAAACTACCGCAGAGAATGCGCATGCATTCAAAAATATATATGTGACTAAAAGATGAAATAAATAAATAAGATCCTGGTGATAATTTATCTACAAATTGTTGTCGTTCTGCAACAACAGATCCCAGTCTGGCTTGAAGATGAAACAATAATTAAACTGGTTATAGTCGATTTGTCCAAAAATGGTGAGACATTAAACCCCAATATGCTGATCCTCTTTAGGTGGCACAGGGGTGTAAGGACAATCAGAATGTTAATGCTGGCTCACATTGTCTTTGGCTGAAAACAACAGACTACTTAATCAGGAGCCAAGGACATTGTGTGGCCAGATTACAGGGAGAAATACACAATGTAAAACACATTTCTGCAGCAGTTAAGGATTCCAATTATAAGCAAATATGTTGCCATTGACTAGTTAGTAGCTTTTATATTTTTTTTTATATACATTTAACTGTATCCAAACTGACAAACCAGTAAAGATATACCTACATGAAACTGTATAACTGTAAATTATATAAAAAAAAAACCCAGACAATACAATCCACCCAAAAGTAAAGAATGAACAGTGACAGGTTTGTACAAGTAAAGGCACAAATTAAAGACTTTCTACACATTTTTACCTAGACAACCATTGTTGAGTTACATTATTTAATCGAGTGAATCGTTTTACCCAGAGCCACTGAAAGTAAAAGGTGACTAGGCAACGATGTACTTAATATTAACACAAACACTATAAAACCAGATGGTAACTGCAGCAGTGAACTTCGTGCTTAATTNAAAAAAAATCTAAATACATCTCCAATGCACAATACATGTAAGGCCATCCATTGGTAGTCCACAAGAATTCAGAAAGACAACTGTCCCATTTTCCAGGTGCAGGTTGACCATCTCCATGATTCTGGTCTTTAGTGAAATTGCATTAATCCCAAAAAGGAAGTGAAAAATGTATGACCCATGATATTAGAAAAAATGTTTTTCTTCTACAGGTATTGTATTAGACAAGTTAGAACTGTACATGTGAACAAGCATAATGATTGGATATTATACTGAGAAGTACTAAACAGGTCACAGCTGCGGCTCAACTTTCATATCAGCACTACAAGATTTGTCTTCCAATTAATAAAACTAGATGATGTGGTATTCCTAGCAGCAGCTGAATTCCACCTCTATACAGTCCTCTTTGCCTGGTTTAACTCCAGACATCCTGGGAATAGCGACCCTTGGTCATTAGCTTCTTGATATAATCGACTGCCTGAGCATGATCCATCTTCCCGTATTCCTCAACAATCTCATAGAATGTAGCCAGAACATCACGAGCCATGTAACGGGCATCACTGCAAAAAAGAAATAGTTAATATTACTCATATGAAATACACAGACCATCCTTTTCATGTCACAAACAGGAAATAACAAATAATATTTTATGTGCCAAAGAATTTAAATGAAGTGTTGCTGCTTTTAACAGTATCACACTATAACAGCTTATCAGTATTACTATATTTACAAAACAAAAAAGGACTACTTTTGCTTGTAAACATGCGGAGGATACAGTGAAGATACAAAAAAATAAAATAAAACCTTACACCACTCTTTCAAAAATAAATAAAAAAATACATCTATGACCTAATAACTGTCAACTCACTCACTCACCTGGCTATCACCAAAGCCTCTCTTCCACATACAGTTTTCCCTGCTGCTCTCCTCTTCTACATGTCCAGACCTTACAACCCTCCCCAGATGACAGCATAGACACTCTCCTCTGATTACAA
Organism: Platyplectrum ornatum; assembly: GCA_016617825.1. Taxonomy (NCBI): domain Eukaryota; kingdom Metazoa; phylum Chordata; class Amphibia; order Anura; family Limnodynastidae; genus Platyplectrum; species Platyplectrum ornatum. The sequence goes on from JABWIB010007114.1 coordinate 13,803, forward strand.
CATCTGTGTCAGGACTGCATTAAAGCTACTNACTTTAACCTACAAAGCACTTTCCACGTCCACTGCTCCCTACCTTAGACAGTCCTTATGCCCTACAATCAGTGACTGCTACTTCACTCCCTACACACACTAGATTCCTGCATCCTAGACGTCTCTGAAAATGATTTCTCCCAGTCTGGCTTTCCCTTAGGCTGCGGATCTTCAAACAATTCCGAAAGACTCACTGCATCGGGCAAGGCTACACATCTTCAATCTAACTCAACACCTGTTCCCTTTTTCAAAATTTCGCCATCCCCACCCTTATCCCCATATATATCCACTCGTGAGCTTCTCCCTCTTATTTTCCAGTCCCCCTCCCTGTAAGTTCAGCAACTATTCTTGTTCCCCTCTGTATGGATATGATTTATATTGTAGTCAGCATTGTATCATCATTTTGTACTACCCCATTTCCANTGTTTATATTTATGCAATATCTATGGTATTTTATCTTAAGCACTGTNACCTTTACCCTTCTAATACATATAGTATATGCAAACATTTTGATTATTTGCTTGCTATCCATGAATCTATTTTCACTACTCACCCGCACACATAGATATGAGCATTTTCTTCACTAATCAACTTCCACACCCGCTCCTTGTTCTTCTTCATAAGATGTTGGACATAGATCTGTGTGAGATGGATGGAAAGGATAACTGTATATAAATATAGGTTATATATTAGTGAATTTTAAATTCAACAATTCCTGATAGAATCCCTATTTACCGCTGTTAAAAAAAAAAAAACTGCTTTGAAATATTTCCCACCTCCATTTTTAATAATCAGTCTAATAGATTAGGTTCATTACAAGCACAACAGCAAATGCTCTCCTCATAATCAGCAAAGTGATTAATTTATTGTACTAGGATATTAAAAATGATTTATATTAGGACAGTCACATTTAAATACATTTTAAATATTTCTACAAATATCTTGGGGTAAGTGCTGGTATGTACTATTCACTATGTATGGTGCTGTGGAAACTATGTACGCCTTACAAATAAACATTATTATTAATTATTATTATTGCTTAGAATATACCTTTTCCTTCTGATCTCGTGAGAAAGCCACATTCAGCTCGGTAAGCACACCATCTTCATGAAACTTCTTTAGTTCCTCTTTATAAAGGTAATCTTCGTGTTCATGACGACAACCATAGTACAGAATGGTCTCTCCAACCTCTTTCCCTGTACCCAAGAACGCACAGGGTTACTATCGGAATTTATATAACAACCTGGGTCATGACAAACAGCAGGTCGCTAAGTGGCACTATAGGCAAGACATAGCCAAATAAGCCAGTTATTACAGTGTGCCGGTTATTCAAGCAGGCATTTCTAGGCTTTGTGAACACTTGCCACATTTTCTGTACTTTGTATTAATGGAATCAGACACAAAAAGGTTCAACAAAACAAGCGCCCCAGCACAGCAGCTGTAACTGCAAGATTTAATGGTAGGGAATACGCATAGGATTTTCATACACTGAATTCAGGACATTTCTTGTATTCTTTAATGTAGATTTTCCACTCAAACATATTGTATTTTAACCAAATTGCATGAACAGAAACAGACAAATGAGCACACATATACCCAACACATTAATTTAAAATATGAAAATTACAGGCTGCCATTTGTGCAGTTTGTAGAACACTCACCTTGCTGCTTCAGCCATTCCCTCTCCTGGATGAAGCCCACGAATGGAGCAATGCCAGTTCCAGGTCCAATCATAATCACTGGTGTGCTGGATTTAAAAGGCAGGCGGAACTGAGACTTGCGGACATACATGGGCACAGTGGATTTATGCCCATTGTCACATGGCTGTTTGTTTTTGAGCCAGTTAGTGGCCACTCCTTTGTTTATTCTGGCTGTCTTTGTTTCATATTCCACAAGAACTGAACAGATGTGTATGGAATTGGCATGAACCTGTAACACAGCAGGACGGGAAGAATGAGGAAACATCCTAGTACTGCATGCAGAATGTTTCTATAGTCATATGGAATAAATTACCCCAAAGTCATTTACTGTAGTTTTTATGGGACTACCAGGCCTCCACACTGGGATGCAGACTTTACATCNCTGGGTCTAACTAATACAAAACTGCTGAACACGTTTAATATTGTGCACCTTACTTATTTCTTAGCTGTTAAAAACAGTAAACTTTTAGTCAATAGAGCAGTTTACACGTGATCCATCCAGCAAATATATAGTAGCGAGACTGGGAAATTAGAGTTTGTTTCTTTTATTTGCGGTGACTCATACATAAAGTTGCAGAATATGAATCCTACATGTTAACAGAAGAAATTAAATTGCTGCTGGGGATGGGCAAAGGAGAGCATGACATTAAGAATCTTACCTTTGAAGAGGAGGCAATGGAGTAGTATCTAGCCTGTAAACGTGGCAACAACTCACAAAGGTGATCAATTGGAGGGCGCAGAGAAGGGACATCTTCTAAAATAGCCACAATATTTCTCCTCGAGTCCACAACCCAATTTAGATATAAAGCCTGTAAAACAAATAAGTAAAATTTTTAGTAATTGTAAATAACTGATATGTTGAGGGGGAAAAAAAACAATGCACCACAANTGTATAATAAAAAATACTTTTTTTCCCTACACTCATCAGTACAAGCCAGTTCCTACCAAATATTCAAATGATTTATGGTTTGCATTATAGCAAAGTTATCGGTAGTAAACGAGAATGTGTAATGTATGGTAAATGTGTATATTACTGGTGTAATTACAGTGCTTGAAAAATCCCAGGCAAATTATTCCATGGTAAAGAGATTTGGTCCTGGAACTCAGACTACCATGGGGGAAAAAACACATTGGTATCTATTTAAATACAGGTTATTTATATATATGTTTTTGTAAATGAAAAATGTTGATGCCGGTTCTCTTTTCCATGCAGAGAACCTAGCAGCAGCGGTCATAAAATTTACTAATACTTAAATGTCCTGTGAGACGATTGCAGACTTCATATAAATTGGAACATTAAGTCCCATGTGCAGTAACATAATTCAGAGACTTATAAAATAAAATATATTAGCCTATAATCTCAATTTAGTTATTTTAACATTGGTAAAGTTAAATGAATATTAAAAGCAACAAAGTGTCAGTTCCTTCTATACAAGTAAAAACAATGGTATACCATCTTACCTTGCCTTCAGTTGAAGAGGAGGCCATTTTGCGCAGATTATCTTGTTCCTTAGGGTCAGTCGCATACTGTGCAAGCTCATAAAGTACATTAGTACGTGGAGGGTTGGTAATATCCAAATAGTATGTGAGAGCAGTGCGATAAGTGGTGGGACATGGAAAGGGGTGCTTTTTGTTAGATTCCTCTGGAAAAANAAATCCAAATATTTTTATGTCAATTCAAAAAACCCCAAAACACTGAACAGTCTTACACAGTCATATCATAAAGCAGTTGTGTGACCGCTCACNTCACTAACCAAGATAATTACTTCTGGCATGTATTTCAGTGGCTAGAAACTGGGCTCTCAGATATGCTCATTTAACTGTTCTTGCAGTGCAGATGTTACCAATNACAGCCAATCAGATTCTCGCTCTCACTTTCTTATTACAACCTGATTGGGTAAAACTACGCTTTTCCTTTCCCACAGTTTAGTAGATCTAGCCCTTAGAGGCTAATCCAGAGTTTGGAAGTAAGGTCAAAACAGATGTTAAGTGGAACTGGGCAAATACATGTGGAAATAATCAGAACTGAAGTTTCCAGGCTCAACATTAATTCTATACTTGCACATTTTCCTATAATCAGCCCCTTACTGCTCCTCATCTTAAAATTAATTCTACCTCCCTGGTCACAATAACTGTGGAGGATTTTTTTTTTATTATTTCATTAATTTAAAATTGTTGGTATATAACAAAATAGACACATCTAACAAATAAAAATAATTTTAGATAGATACTATAGCACCAACAACTATGTATAAACCCAGCCATACTCTACTTGTAACAAACATCTTTACTTTAAAATCTTTAGTAAAACAAACCCTATGTTGTTTCTTTATGGGAAAAAAAAAATACCACAACTTACAATGAAAAGTANCCACAAAAACAAACATACTCCCCCTCTGTGTTGTGTGTTTCACGTTTTAATGAAATTCTGACAGGTATTAAATCAGATAGGTAGACACAATGTTCTGGACTTTTCTTTGAATGCAAAGTTGCACTTTGACATTATTGGCTGCTTATACAGCTAGTTATAAAAGGTCAGGAACAAAGTTTACCTGAAAATGACAAATACTTGGAAGAACTCACCGTCAAGGTTATTTAAAGATATGACAGTGTCAAGGTCTGCTCCCAGAATCTCTCCAAGCTTGTTGACGATGGAAGATTCATTAGCTGGATAAACTGCCACATGATCTCCTGACTCATACCTAGAAGTGGGTATTTAAGCACAGTTTTGCTATTTAATGTGAATGGAAATTAGAGTAGGTGGCATTTACAACCAAAAAGACATAATTATCTTATTGATGTACACTATAGCGCAACTAATTAAAGATAATAGTAATATTTGCCTTTTCTTTAAAGTCATAGGTTTGGTAAGTAAAATATAAAAGCAAGAAAACACATTTTAAAAATAGTCNGCGTAAGAGACTTTATGTGGGAATGTTTACTTTGTCCACAGTTTAGACATCTCATTTTAGGCATTTTATTTCATATATCCTAGCCAATAAATTTAATGCCTTACAATTTCCTCGGTATATGTATACCTTTGTACTGATAAACACCTAGGCAGAATGTGAGTTACCACAACAGTGAGAAGCTTGACAAGGATATTTATTTAAAAAAGAAAAACAAATACATAAAAAACAACAAAATAAATAAATAATTCTCAGACAGCTTGATAAAGCTACCCAAATTACATTTATCAAAAACCAACATATAGGGGCCGATTCAATCGCCTTCGCGCAAATTTCTTCTGCCTTACGCTGTTTGCGTAAGGCAGGAAAACTCGGGTTTTTTCGTTCGCGGCTCATTGAGCCGGGTACAAAAAGCCGCAAGGTTTCAGTCCCGTAATAGACGAGAAAAGGCGCACTTCGCGTTTTTTCCCGTCTTTGCGAGGGATTGAATCGGCCCCATAGATTATATTATTAAAATAAAAGGTAGCAATGAATACTATCTAGATCAGAGGTAGGCAAAGTGCAGCTCTCCAGGTGCTGTCAAACTACACATCAGCAAACTCTGTCAGGTATCAATTACGTCCATGCCGTTAAAGCATACTGGGATGTGTAGTTTGACAACACCTGGAGAGTCGCAGGGAAATGTAATCTAGGTCATTATGTTTTAATACATAATTACTACCCTGCACTGCAGTTCAATATTTGACATTTTCTTGGCATTGTTAGTTTATATTAAAATGTACTGTAAAGCAAAAATAACAGTTCCTTATAGATTAAGCTCTTAAAATGAGTAATATAGATTTTAGATTTTTTTTGTAATGTATTTCCCCGGGTTACCAGAACGACCTATATACCAACATTAAAGTTATTTTTACCTAATCTTTGAGCCAGAAATGTCCAGTTCAAGGTGCATCAAGTACCGATCTCCACCCTCGTTAAGTTTGCGGTTCACTGTAACATTGGCAAGGAATGGATTCTTTGCATCAAATGGCCTATACAGCGTAAAGAAATAGAGTTGTATCTTACATTTCATTAATANTGATGAAAGCAAGCCAAAAGGTCAAAATAGAATTATATAAAATAACAAATTCTGAATGACAAATGACACTCACGGCTTTTGGGTCTCATAGCTCTTGAGGCGGCCCATTTCCCCTGTGTAGACCTTGTTCATGTTCTCATCTGTGTGCACCACAAGCTCATATTGACGAATGCTGGTAGGAAAGTAGGAGGCGCATTTGAATAAATTGCACATTCAATGTAAAACAAAAACGCTAAAATTCCCAACCAAAGCTTTGGCTTGATAATGATTGACACACAAATTTGCTTTCTAAATTTTTGAAATTGTTGANATTTCATTGGCATATCACTTCAGTACCCCAACCATACAACTTACCTGGAATCATCACCTGTTGCCTCAACTCCGAAGTGTTCACAGACTGCAGGCCAAAACTGCTCACGCCATGTGATGAAATCTTCCTCCAGACTGAGGGGGAATGGGATAGTTATCAGTTATACACAAACACACCCAAATAAGTAGACAGTTTATACGTTTATACATATAGATGCTTTAATAGTCTACTACTTACTTGCCATCATCATCACCCATTCCCTGTTCAAATATTCTCTCGCCACCCAACTCTTCCAGTCTTTTGTCCACATATTTGCCCATGGCATTGAAATGCTCATATGTCTTATTTCCAAGACCAAACACCTAGAGCGGTGACAAACACACTTTATTTATAAATGGACAAATTCCATAGAGCCCTGATGGCTAACCTGTGACACTACAGATGTTGTCGAACTACAAGGCCCATCATGCTTTGCCAGCTCATGCTAAAGACTCAGCATTCCAAACTCCTGGCACTGTATGATGGGACTTGTAGTTTGACAGCATCTGGAGTGTCACAGGTTAGCCATCAGGGCCATAGAGTCATGCTTTACAATAAAGCCAAGAAATGTTCATACAATTGTAGTAGCAGTTACTTGTCCATAATTTATGTACATGTCCCTCTATGGTGCTATAATGTGGAGCATAGTAAACTCAAATAATAACAAAAATATTATTATTCATTATTATTCATATTAAAATAGCACAATGCCTCAGTTTGCCTGCAGAACAAGGTGTATATGTTTACTATTGCTTTCTCCACGTATGTGATGTGGTAGATATACACATACATTAAATGACCAGGTTCTGTATTTCAGCTTAAAGAACTTCTACCAGATTTAAAAATATAGCAATAGCACTCACTGCAAACTTAAGTCCTGAAAGATCAACATCAGTTTCTTGTAACCAATCGTAGAAGTCCTGAGCATTGTCAGTAGGATCACCTTCTCCATATGTGGCCATGCAGAACACAGCAAGGGAATTCTCGATTTCTGTAAGGCGTGCAAGATCCGCCTGAAGAGGGGAAAAAAAGCAACACATTTGACATCATGAAACCATCACAAAGTTAGGGCAAAAAAGTAGTGTGAAAGGGTAACATACACCATAATATTGTCTGTACAGTGCTTATTTACATAATAGACCCCTTTACTATAACAGGTTTAATTTATACTGCAACACAGACATCCCACAGACTAAGGCTCTGCTAAGGATTCTCTCAAAACACTAAAGCAGGAGCCAGTAACATTAGAAATAACAAGTTTATGACGAGTATATCCTTTACGTGGAGATCGCTGTGGATATTGATGCGGTTCAGCCACAACTAACCGGACCATGAGACCCATACGATCTCTAGGACCAGGCATTTGATTGTGCTATGATGACGCAGGGATTACCGAGAACCAGATAAGTGGTGGATTAGCTTGTAACGTTGTAACAGGGTTTCGTATTGATACTGTTGCAACACAGATTGAGCTGAAGTCGGGGAAAAAAAAGGGTAACGCCCCTTATCCCTGCTTAAACTTGCCACTACTAAGATCTACCTGTATATATGAAGTGCCGTGCACTTGGGTATAATTGTTGTTCTGCGGTGTATGTTTGAATAGCTTCCCCTGATGAACTCATGACAGTGAGCAGGAACGGAAGCATATTTTTGCTGGGAAGTGNACATTATTTAGGTTTTATACACAATTAGGGTGATACAAGGGCCTTATGGATTTGACAGCGTAAGGTTCCGGACAGGAACGCCCTTATNGGGGCAAACACCCTGCTACACTACGCTAGGTGCAAGGTTAGCGGTGATAGAAGAGGGCGGAACTAGGGAGNGCTGCACATATCCTTGGTCTGGATCCTCCTGTTTATGAAATATATACACTTTTGTGATCATACTGGAATATGATTTTTTATTAAAATGATTAAAGTTGATATTTTAAATTTATGATTTAGATTTTGTGGTTTGACCAATTGATTCCCTATGCTCCACCGATATACCACGGTTGTGGTTTCAATTTGTGTGTCTATTGATACGGTTCAGCCACATCACAGGGTAAAATCGCTCTAGTTTCACTTCATTGTTCGAGGTTCTTTCTCATGGTAAAGAAGGAAGCTGGAGTGGTAGATTATGAAGGCTGTTTTTAATCATTTGTCCTTCTTTTCATGAACAGGCCTATTTTATAATAAGGAATGCCATAATTGATTAAACATGCAGCAAGCAACACAACAAGCCCAGACTTTCCTGTGTAAAGGAGTTGACAGCTGGATAGTACAGTCCTGTTACAGTACACAATGGGCACAGCAAAATGGTGCAGCATTACACGTTGCCATTTTAAAGGCAGATAACTAACAGTCTAGTCTAGAACTTTAATAATGCTTACTTACAACAATGTCAGTATAAATAGAATACCGTTAAATAGCTTGTTAACAGATGCCTTTATCTGCACTAAACACTGTTTGAATGTTGAAAACTAACATTTTACTTCAATTAACAGATTCTAACTTCCAAAGAGGAAGCAATTTCCAATCACGTGCCATGAACTCATTACCGTTCAGCATCCTGGGCCTAGATTTACTAAGCAGGGAGGTTGAAAAGTTGGGATGTTGCCCATAGCAACCTCTCAATCTCGCTGCTTAGTAAATTTAGGCCCTGGATATAAAGCAGGGATTTGGTATTAAACCAGTCCAATATTACAAACAACAACACTACTAATACACAAACATCTATAAAAGGAAAAAATATATATATATAAGATCCTCAGCTAGTTATAACTGCAACCATATAAATACACAGACAATGGCTGGGGCTGGGCACAACAAAAGGTTTCTTTACTGCCATTAAATTAAACTCAGGAATCAGCACGCAAACCAACAAAAACGCCAAACTACCCATGTATTTATGTACAAATGTAAAATATTTGCTGGAAGATCTAAACCTAATAATCATAAAGCCTGGCTTAAGCTAACCTAAGCTATTTGCAATGCGAAAATAAAACAATTTACTTCAAACACATAATATCTTTAAGTGTTAGTTATCATTATTCACATGTAAAAAAAATTACCAAGAAGTATTGAAATACCAACAATATATGTATTTCATTTCATTTATTACCTTAGCATTTTAAATCAGGCCATACTGCTATTTGAGGGTGTATTTACTAAGCGGCGAGATTGAAAAGTGGAGATGTTGCCCATAGCAACTGAAATCAGATTTGAGTTCACATTCTCCAGTGTGTAAGATNAAACTGAGAGCTTGAATCTGACAGGTTGCTATGGGCAACGTCCCCAATTTCCAATCTCACCGATTAGTAAATATGCCCCTTGGACTGGATTCAGGAGTCAGAACCCATAGACAGATAAATACGGCAAAATGCCTTTAACATGCATTTAATGTAAAATAATGAATATTTCACTCACCATTTCAAATTCCTCTGGGTCAGCTGCCATACCACGCATGCCGTAACGATGAGCATCTTTTGCTAAACGAGTGGCAAATTCCTCTCCTGTTCCTGTCTGAGAGCCATAGAATACAACTATGTTTTTGCCCTAAAATATAGAGAGGAAAAAGTAAAAATGGTTGTTCTAATACATATTTCATCTCCCTTTTCATGAGGAGGCATGCAGCTGTGCATCCAAGCTTCACCAAGCAGTTTCTCAAGCTAAACGCAAATCTNCTAGATTGATAGTAGATATGTTTCTGCATGATATGAATCTAGAGTGGGTAACTGGAACTACCTCCAACAGAGGTGGAAGCACTGATCTGCATCATTGTACTAACTATTGCACTGGATTCTGTCTAGTGCATTAGAAATAGAAAACAGGCAGTCTGTGTACAGATGATAATATGTCATAGATAACAATATGGCATACTAGTGTAGATTTGCTTTCAGGAAACTCAACAGTTCTTGAGTTTCCTAAAAGCAAATCTACACTAGTATGCCAGTCAAAGTCACAACCCAAATCAGAATACAGATATGTATCACAATGATCAAAGTTGGTGCACTCATGGCTACAGGCTTTCCATATTTTACATCTTTTGTTTCTTTATGAGGCACTGAGCGTTCAACATGTANGAAGTTCATAAGGTAAGTAACTAAATATAAAAAAAGGTAAGTGACTTAATAGAAGGGGTGACTTCTACTTAGTATAATTGACACCTTGGTAAATGTAAAAAAAAANTATACACTTTAAACACAGCATCGTTTCTCCCCTATTTTCTTAAAATAAATAAAATTGATAAGTGTTTTTCTGTCTCCACGGGAATCAATGTTTTAACACAGTGGACAAGCCATTTAGATCATGCTTCGGAACATTTACTTTCATCAGAAGTGGTGGAGGCTAATACTANAGAACAGTGTAAGCATGCTTGGGATAAATATAAGGNNATTCTGAGCCTCAAACAAAATGGTGATTAAATTTGGGCTGGTACAGTTCTAAATACACAATGGGGCAGACTGGATGGGCCATGTGGCTTTTATCTGCCGTCACTTTCTATGTTTCTATATGGGGAAATGGCAGAGACAACACATTATATCAACTCACACCTGTAACAGATAAGCTTATATAATCATAAATTATATGATAGTACACAGTGAGGTACAATAAAAAAAATATATATATATCTTTATCTATCTATCTATCCAAACACAAGACCGGCATTAGCTAGTCATTAGTAGAGCAAGTGGCTCAGTGATTTTGCCATGGTAGCACAGGATGGCAAAATACACCTGAAGTCTTTTTTATGGTATTTAATAGACAACAAACTACTATCAGCAGAATCACTATTTTTTGCTTTGAAAGAAATTATACAAAATTAAGCCCAATGCCCTAGATCACCAACTACTGAATATCAGCCCTTTATCAAACACCATTGTGTATAGCACTGCACAAATATTATACACAATTTTTTTATTTTATATATATATATATATATATATATATATATATATATATATATATATATATATATATATACATACATACATACATACATACATATATATGTATAAATGTTTGTTCTGTGAATTAACACAGGTTTAGATGTACACTCATGCAAAGTTTTAAAACTCCTCTGGCACAGAAGATTAAACAATGATTAATGAAACCAACAGGTTAAAGAAGAATTTAAGTATTCGGATTAGAAGAAGCAAAACAAATAATGAGAGATTAAATATTTCTGCCTAGACACAGTACTAACACATTGAGCTTGACTGAACGCAACTCCCCAAGAGAGGAAACATGAGACTTAAGTTCTCACGAGCAGCAAGTTCAAACAGCTTCACAAACTAAAAAAATAAGAAAGTCTGTCTCAGTTCAGCTTTCTCAGCTACATCAGTCCGATCTCAAGACACACAAGTCTTTTGGACCTCCCTTCAAACCCAACTCACCCCAATACAGTGACATCCTCTTGTGGGACCGAGCTGAAGCATCCCATGTTTCTATACTCTGTGCTTCTTCTGTGGGCAAACTGCACTGGCTTTATGGATACCTTAGAGAGCTTGAACTCCCAGCAGCAGGTAATTGGGAGTGCAAATGTGTTTTCATTCTTAGAGAATACTCCAATGCTAGGCTTTGTCAGACCCCCACCCACCCACCAAAACAAAAAATTATTTAGACTGCAACAAGTTAAGCTGCAAGAGTAACTTAGGGTATTGATCTCCAGGTCTGGCTTTCAGAGCATCCCTCCAGAGAATAAACTTGTAGTCGTGAAGCAAACACAGGAGGGAAAAAGGAAAAAAAGCAAAGGGGGGAAAAAAAAAGCTAAAGAATCCTTCACATCTGGCAAGAATGAAAAAACAGAATGGGAAGGGAGAATGAAAGATCCCAAGATCCACTGCTCCTCAGCTCCCTCTCCTCCCCCTTTCTTCCTCTTCTTGCTTTTTATCTGTGTGGAACAAGTAAACCCTCACTCCCCTTCCTTCCGCCACCATCTGGTTTCCCAGGAAACNGTTTTGTATCGCACACAGGACCCCCCCTCTTGCCTCACACATACACTTGTCGCTTACAGGTCTAAATGGCGAACGGTATATATGCAAAGTCTGAACTTATTCACAACAAAGAATGTGGTCATTGCTTAACAAATCACAACAACTCCATTAAACAAAAAAGTTNACAAACTTAACTTTAGGACATTGATGCTAATAGGATTGATCAGGTGACCACACTACTTAGCATCACACACTGTGGCCAATTCATTAATGGAGGAAACACATTAAACCAGGTCATAATAAACACAGGGTCAAGATTTTTAGTTTTGTTGTTTTTTTTTTTTTAATACTTTTAAATTGGTTTTACCTTACCATTAATACATTTGTCCCCTGCTTTGTTTATATTAATAAGAATGGATATTACTACTAATGGTTTACTTAAAGCTTTAACCCTATCACCCTGGGGCAGATTACACAAAGATTAAATAAACATGGATTGGAAAAAGAGGGTATAATAAACGATTACAATGAGGACTACACTGNACACGGCAGTTGTATAGCAGTATTCTGAACATCACAGTCCTTAGCTTTCCCACATCCTGTAACACGAGCTCCTTTTGTAAGACATTTATCCCATTCTGCTCAGAAGTTCACATGTGAGCCTTCCCCACTGGGCCTCCTTACCCAGAAGGAATCCCTTATACAAACATCTTATGCAGTTGTACTCAGCAGGAAAGCCAACAGCATGATCTGTGGACATGTTTCTGTAATACAAGTACTTTAGTGGTTAAACATCAGGTCAGAAACCCAGTACAAAAGCTGCAGGTTAACGAAAATGGTAGCAAAATGTATATATGTATAACAGAATCTTCTACAATTAGGAGAAATAATACCCCACAACTGTTTCATTAAGGTATGATCATTCCCAGTGTTAGGTTGGAAATACTACTTTGTATAGCAGACAACAACCCTTCCCACCAACAATCAAGTGAATAAGAGTGATTACGATGTACTAGAATTATAATATAGGTATAACACAGATGTGACAACATGGCCTGCTATCTCACAATTTTGGGTGACGTATAATGCACTGTCTGCAATNTCTAATCTAATTTAGGGTTACAGACTTATACTTTCTAACTGGTTGCTGTAAAAAGTAATAAAGCCTGCTTATTTCTGGGACATCAGAAATCCGCTCCCCAAATGTGTGCACCTGATTGGAGGAAGGGGGGGGGGGGGGGTGAAGGTGTTGGGACGGACAGTAAACCAGCTGTGATTGCCTGCTCTTCCAGGATTCCAACCGATGTAATTATGAACCAGGCCCAGAACACTCTGTTGAGATCCTGTGAGCTAAAATCACAGAAACCTAAATTGTTAATATTCTCCTATATACAAGGAAAGGCCACTTTTCCTATATATACAGGAATATGCATAGAGATCCCAACCTTGGGGTATATGTATTAAGCAGGGAGATTGCAGTGAGATTGGAAAGTCGAATCTGATTGCTATGGGCAACATCCCCACTTTTCAATCTCTACGCTTAGTAAATATACCCCCTTAAGTTATACTCACCATCCTTACTTAAAAGCAGGGTAATGTGTAAACACTACTATAAGTTACCCTTCCGCAAGTCTGGATCCGGTCCTATATTATCATTTCAAATGGGTATATTTTAATGTAAAGAGTCAGTTTTAGGAAACACCTATCAAATATTATTGCACTCTTCATATATTTAGCAGAGTCTCAAACATAGCGAGTTTCTAAAAAGCAGATAAGACTAACTTTACATTAATACATTATTTAACACAATATAAATAAAGCATTAGCATTTTATGTCCTGAAGCANGGCTCGAAGTGNGGGGGTATACGGGGGTATGCCATACCGCACTTCTCCCACTGTTGTAATGGAAACATTTCAAATTTACATTGACTTCCTTTATTTTCTATGTTTCCATACCGCCACTTCTGAATGTCCATACCCCCACTTCTAAATTTCCACTTCGACCACTGTCCTGAAGTGTTTATTACATTGATATTCTTATCTGCAGTATGCAGTTCTAGTAAAAGCTATGTCCATATCTATCTGTACTTGTTTAGTGTTGTATTTCAACCAAGCCATAATACTATATACTATTTATTTCATTTAATGGTAAAATGTAAATTGTGAAAGATGTGAAAGAAATGGAATGGTTGAGGGACAACAATCTGGAGCCACATATCACTACATTAAAACGGGGACACACATTGTTTGATTAAAAAGGAAATAAAGAATTCGCTTCTTGCTATAACCATAAATACAGGATCCCTAAACAGAATTACTTTGACATTTTGAGTGATTGTGTTCTAGATAAGCATTCTCCATTTTAGTTTTTAAATACTTTTCACCTCTTAAAGTTTGAAAGGAATTGTAGTCCCCATAATCTTTGTAAATAGCAAGAGTATAATTATTCCTTCAGGCAGGGCTGGAAGTGGGGGTGTATACAGGGGTATGTCATACTGTCACTTCTCTGATTGATTTAATTGAAAACTATGTACTTCTATTATTATGTAATGTTTCCATACCACGAATTCTAAATGCCACACCATTACTTCCTTCAAACTTATAAATTACCTCCATCCAAGTCACCAAACAGTAAGCCAACCATGAAAAACTTATATCTTCTAAATAATATGTAGTTGTGTATACCGGTTTGTTGTAGTTAAGTTATTCCCCTACCCGATCTTTAATGTTAAAAAGCCGGGTCACCTGTTCACACTGCATGTGACCCATTTCAACACAGAAACGAACACTTCTTTTTGACCCTGTGTTTAAATCACAGGTAAATAGACCCAGGATTTGTAACAGGCCTCATTCAAACCGACTTGAAAATACCATATAAAATAAAAATAGAATTAACTACATTTTGATATTGTAATAATTTTAAATGATCATGCTACACTGATGCAATTGTAGGAATCAGTGTCTCTAAAATAGTGTATTCATTATATGCTTCAAATTAGTTGAAGAAAATGAGAAA
>JABWIB010007115.1:3146-22096 GCA_016617825.1 Platyplectrum ornatum
TAGTTTTACAGCAATGTTTTTTGTGCTGAAAGTGCCCCCCTCAGGTTGTACTCCAGTCATTGTCCTGGATGATGCAGGGATGTGCTGCTGGGTCTGTTACAGTTATCAGTCCACATAGCAAATCCCGATCACATTGATCAGTCTATGTAACTTCATCTCCTCCACTGCTGTCGTTTTAAAGCCACATCAGTCACTCGGAGTGCAGCTAGCATGGTCTGGCAACCTTCTTATGTGTGGCAGCGTTTTCCTCTCTGTCCCCAGATACTAGATCTGCACACATTGCTCAGAGCTAAGATGGAGCTAAGGCAAAAGAGGGGAGAGCATGACACTGGCATGCAGCATGCCACTCACCCACCACACACAGAGCTGACACATGCATAGTGTGCTGTATGGGTTACACCATGGCACAGGAGCTTTACATTATCTTATATTAACCCTGCACATGTGGAAATGGGGGGGACAATGGAGACATGTAGGGTAAGATCTATAGGAGCTGGGACATAGAGACTCGAGGCAATTCAGTCCTATGGGGGCATTGAACCATCAGTGACATGAGTGACATGAGCCTTTCACAGGGGGGGGGGAGGCTTATACTTGAGTCAATAAGTTGTCCCTGATATTTTTTTTAGGTGAAATAAGGTGCCTTTGCTTATATACTCAACTTATTCTCGAGTATATACAGTATGCACAGGAATTGTTGCTCTGATGATCGATCGTGTCTATACACACTAAAGTTTTCTATATATATTAAAGCATTGTAGCTCTATTTAAAACTAGGAGATCATAGAAACCAAATCAAACGACCACAGAATGTTTACAAACTGTCACAATACACACTGAACAATTATTGTGTGAGTGGAGAAGTATCTTTTCAGTGTTTACTCTGCCTTAGAGCAGACCTAACTAATACTGCATTTAGATTACCAGCCTGCAAATCGCAGATGTTTTCAAAACCCAGAGATTTTTAGGTGCACAGAGCGGACTCCGGTCACACGGCACTGTCTGTTCAGGCAGCGTCGAACCCAGCATTTAAGGGAAACCACTTATTTTTAGCCAGGTCTAAGATTCGAAAAGAAAGAACGAGGATGTACAATAGGCAGACAGAATTTATATGATCCAGTCAGAGACAGGGGAGTCACAGCGCTGGAGTTGTATAGCGTTCTAATTCGAAAATAATTGTTTGGTGGTTTTTTTTTTTCGTTAAATAGCAGAGATAGCACAAATAATAATGCCCATATAAAATAATAGCACTCAATAAAACCTATATCAAATAATAATAATTCGATGTGGGCATTATTTTTGGGGAAAATAAAAAAGGTTTTGCGCTAATAAAATTAATACAAAAGTTATTATGATTACTTCTATACTCCAGCAACTTCACAGGAAATGGCCAGTTCCTGCAACAAAAGCAAATAAATCACATAAAAGAGAAGTACTTTGTGTATAGAGAAAATATATGGAGCACTTTATTATACACAATATGAAATAAACAATAGTTGGAGATTAAATATCCACTAGAGAGGCAGACTATAAAATATAACCAATGAATATAGACAGTCACAACTTCAATTTAGCTGATATGCACAAAATATAAATCTCAGAATAGTGATGGAGAAGCCTCATAGATAGTAATGTGTTGCCGCATTAATGTTCTTACTGTATTTAAAGCTCAGGCCTTGTGATATATAAAGATGTTCAAACATTAAGCAGCAATATCACAGACCACAAACACAACAAACTGCGCAGCACTTGTTTTAACTTATTATAGATGATAGAAACAGTCCATCAAGTAGAGATAATGTATTGCAGGAACAGCAAAGTGAGGAAAGTATATTTCATGCTCACAAATACTGACCAGCATTACTTTTACACTGTTAATCAGACTTGGATTAGGATTGCATTTCGCATACCTCCAAAGTGTCCCGCATTTAGCAAGACTGTACCGCTGTCCCGCCTGAATAGCAGTTCTTCCCGCTAAGAGGACTGTACATTAACCCTTTATTTCCTGCAGAAATGCAGAGTTTTATGTATATGCCAATTTAAGATTACGTTAAACCCCTGGAAATAATACACTCCTCATCAGTTTCAAATTATTGTTTTCTTTTCTTTTAATGTGAACAATATATTAACTCCGCCAAAACATAATGTATCTGATTTTTGTAGTAGTTCAAAGAATCAGAGTGCTACTAATAAATACTGAATATTAAATTACTATTATTAGATAGTCATAGGCTTGTTCTGGTTACTACCGTATGGAGACAGAAAACAATGACATATTTACAATTGCCGTGGAGAGCAGCTATGATTTCCAATAGAATAGAAATTATCCTACAGAATTGTGTACCTGCCTGTACTGCACAAAATGCTAAGATTTGCAGTTTTTTTCTCTTTCAGTCATCACACAATAAACTAGGTTAAACTGGAATGTTGTCATGGACGGATCTCACCACTTAGAAGACCAGAACAGTCCCGTGTGCAAAGTACAAGGACAGGAGTATCAACATGATAATCAAGTAGGTTTCACAGATTTATATATGCAAGTTGTGTTGTAGTATTTACTTATTCATTTAAAATAACTTAAACTAAATTAACTTAATTTGAGTGATATTTGTTTTCTCTTTGATCAGGTTATAAAGAATCAAACCTAAAACCCTGATGATTTTTAACCTTCTTTTTTTTTTTTTTTGCACTAAGTTGCAGTATTTAAGTGTAGTTGCACAAAAGTCCTTCACGATGTATCACAAACTGATTTGTTTTCATTGTTCTTCCTTTTCTCATCTAACTATAGCTTCTTTTCTTGCCCTACCTCTCACTATGCTTCCACCACTCTGCTCTCTACCTTTGTGGTATGACACGCATGCTATGAAAACTCTTTACCTGCCATTTTACTTTCTTTTCAGGGCTTGAGGTGGGGGATGTATATTGTGGTATGCCATATCTTCACTTCTGTTAATTTCCATACAATTTTTCCATACATTTCTAAATGCCCATACCTTTAAAACATTTCTGACTTCCCATTGGTTCGATAACAAATACAGATTGTTGTGACAGATCTGTCACAAAATAAGGGTACATTTAAATTGTAGGTCAGTGGAAGCCTGGCAATGGAACATTTTAAATAAAATGTTAGATCGTAGTTTAACTTGGCTAACTCCTGAATTTTACATTTATTTTATGTTACATTATTAGTAGGTCCTTTTAGAATTCAGAAGTATGTTTAACACCAAAATCTTCCTTTTGCATTTTAGGAGGTACATAGAAATCATACCAATGGGAACCCTCTTCTTCTTCCATTACTCAGTTCTTCCCATAAAACAAATTCTTTTTTTCAAAGTAGAAAAAAAAACAAGACAACAGTACTAGTTTAGACAATATAGTTTGTTTAATCTATTACAAGATTAATTTACCCTTTCTGCTGTCTCCCCACAAGCTTCCACGTCGTGAATGGCTGTGAGCACTCTGATTGGTGGATAGAAGTAGCCATCCACCAATCAGCAAGCTGACTGCTATTCTCTAACTGGCTGCTGGCATTGGAAGCCAGGGACTTTTTTAAAACAGCCGGATGGAGGCTTTTGATTTTGGTGGAAGGAAAGATAATCGCTTAAGTGTATTGTACTGATATTTGACACGTTAGTTCAAGGGAAAAATCCTTCACAATTTCGTTAAAAATCATTCTGAAAGGAGAATCGTTCTTGTGGACGCTGACACTGAGTATCTCACAATTTAATTCATTAATTTCTATGTATTCCCTCATCATACGTTTGTGTTTTATGTAAGACATAAATGAAAATTGTCTGTTTTTTACTTTTTATTTTTGACAACGTGATGCTAATATATAAAAAAAGGGTATCATTATGGCAGGGCTAAGTTAATTGGTATTCCACAGTGTTGGAAATATTAATATAAATGCCCCATAAATTACATGCAGTACTGCTTGTGTTAACTTATTAAAGCTGTTTGTTGGTCTATGTATTCTATATAAGTTTTGTAGTATTTCTATAAATGATATAGGTGAAGCAGAGTTCTGAGATTGTCTAAGTATTTCTTTTTCATTTTCCTAGATCAGTTGTCTGTATTTTTCTGCTATTTAGGTTCTTCTTCTGTAGGGTGAGGGGTGGTGGTGGTGGGGGGGAATTAGATGGGCAGAATATATTGTTTTAATCAAGTAGAAGGATGCTTGTTATCTCCTGACAAGCCATGAGCATGCAAAGGCCCTGTCTATGGCTCCACATCCCCTTTCCCACTTAAGGCTGTATGAAAGCTCCATTACTTTAATTAGGTCTGATGGGTTGTGATAGTGAATGCTAATCTAGGTCATTGCATATGTAAATGTGCAGCTGTACTCTTGGAGCATGCCAAAGCATATCAGCTAAGGTGTCCAGTCATCACCAGGCATCAAGCCCAGCATAGCACGGATAACTGCTCCGAGCAGCCCATTCTCAGGTCATTGGGCTCACTAATGCAGAGTTCTGATCTGGCCATCTACAGACTTCTAATACAGTGTATGGACATATCTAAGTAATTTAAATAAACAATATGATAGATATTTGGTCATTATAAATATTGGCACATTACCTACTGCTGCTGTTCATTCATCCTGAAAAACCAAAAGTGTTTTGCATTTTTTTTTATTATTTCTTTCTTTNTTTNTTTTTTTTTTTTTTTACACTAATTTCATTTTAGGTGAGGATCGGCTTTATACATATGCTACTTTTAAAAAAGTAAACATATTTTTTTCGCAAACAAAAATGGCTTTACTAAATATTATAACTGTTTAATAATAATAATAATTTTCCACATATCAGTTACCATCAAAGACTCAGAAGAGTCGTAGGTTATGCACAACTAGATTTGTGCGCAATTCATTAACTTTCATTAAGCAGGTACAATTCAGGTCTCAGTGGGACAAATAAGAATGAATATTTTGTTCAGTTGTGCAGGTAAATTGGTCTCATGGTATAGGGACACATGTAACATAATTTACAAATATAACTTGAACAACACCTGGAGAGCCGCAGGTTACCTACTCCTGATTCAGTAAAGTGCCATGTAGATTCCGGAACGCAAATCACAAAAAACTTACATTGCTGATTTTATTCTGACGCCTCATAGAGGTACATGATAAAATCTGTGAGGTTGAGCTACCATAATATATCAGAATACGTGCGCTTTGCTTCACGTTTAATGAAATCAGCCCCTTTACGTCAAGATAACATCTATTTGTGGTTAAGTTTGTTCCTTTTTAAATTTCACTGTTTGCACAGTTTTACTAATGCAGTGTTTGTCTAACACACATTAGGGTTTTGATTATTGATGCCCTACTAAGCATATAAGAAGTAGAATTTACCGGGGCATCTCTCCTTCCCAATGCTGCATGTTTAGAAGTTACATGTATTAGTAAACTTTTGGTACAGTCACAAAACTGCAAAGTGCAATGTTCTAGTCAATCTGATCAACCCAATCAGTCATAGCAAAGAGAGAGACCTGCGCTGGAGGTACTCAACACAAATCTAAAGGACTATTTTGCTGCTCCAGTGTCATATTCCTCTGGTAAAATACAAGATGTCCTAGACAGCCCCCTAGTGATCAAGTGTCACAAGAACTGTAGAACACAGCAGGTTTTCTCTGTCTTGCAGATACCTGTGGTTAATAATGGAATGAAACTGCACTATTTAACCATTTCAGTGGGTGTATTACAAACATATATATATATATATATATATATATATATATACATACAGTGGTCGAAGTGGAAATTTAGAAGTGGGGGTATGGAAACACAGAAAATAATGGCAGTCAATGGGGATTTAAAATTTTTCCATTACAACAGTGAGAAAAGTGCCGGTATGTCATACCCCCGTATACCCCCCCACTTCGAGCCCTGTATATATATATATATATATATATATATATATATATATATATATATATATATATATATATATGATGTGCTAGGTTGTGACCCACTTAAAAGATTCTTAAATTGACTGAAATCAACAGGTACAAATTTCTACCTTTAATTTCAGAATAGTTTGTTGTCTCACTGTAATATATAATTGCATCCTAGAGTTGGTACATTGCACTTTAAGTATTCTGTATATGTGTATAATCTTCTGAATTTGAGACATAAATTGAGCAGGAAAACAAAGCGTTAATTTCACTGTAGAGACCAAGGCATACAACATAGTTATTAGTGGTGCTTGGTGGTAGTGGCAAATGGACTAGTACCAAGTAGTGTGAAGCGTTTCTCGGCAGCAAGCGATCTGTATCCCCACCGCGCCTGCCCTGGTTGGTCACTTGCAACAGTCTTGTGAAGAGGAGGAAAGCCTGGAGATATATGACTACATTCATTAGCGGACTGTGACAGATCTGTGTGACATTGTGACATTTTATTCTTGGCTGGAGCTGCTAATTATCCATATTTATAATTGTGTATGCCACTTTCAAAGATTACTCTAGATTTTAATAGCCATTTAACCCTTTCACTTTGCTTAAGGGACCTGAAATGCTATACAGACTTGTGTGATGAAGTGTTAATGAATATCCTAGTCTCACCATCTCTGGAAAAGCTATTCTCAGAGCTGGTATCTTTAATGCATTCTGTTTATGTTTGACATAAAGGGCCATTATTATGTAGCAGTATGTAGCAAAATGGGGTGTTGTATCAAAAGTATCATTCTAAAAATCTTTGTGATTGCATTAACAATGCTCTAGAATGTACATAAGGAACCTTCATTTGCTCCAGACTGCTCTAGAACAGGGATAGTGTGCGGTTGTCCAGGTGTTGTCAAACTACACATCCCAGCATGCTTTAACTTAGATATAGTTGATACCTGACAAAGCATCCTGAGACGTGTAGTTTGACAACACCATTTCCTAAACCTGCTCTAGAAAAACAAAATGTTATACAGCTGTTCTATCCATACAGGAATTGCAATTCTTCAAGAGCTATATAACTTTCTGCAGTGATATATCTAATTCTACATCACATTTCTATCCTGTGTCACCTGAATGGTGATGCTATCTGTCAGAATGCAGTAATATATGTTACCATCCAAGATGTATGAAATATGTGTATTCTTCTTCAGGGCCTATATTTACTAAACTGCGGGAATAGAAAAGTGGATATGTTGCCCACAGGAACCAATCAGATTCTTGCTCTCTTTACATACTGGAAAATGCTATGGGCACCATCTCCACATTTCCATTCCCGTAACTTACTAAATATAGGCCCTGGAATTTGGAACCTAGCTAATTTAGCCCCCAGTGGTGTATGTTTTCTTATACTTTTACTTTATTTTAGCTTGTCTTGTGTTATATGTGTCCGATGAGTAGAAACGTGCCTTACTTCTATAAAGTATATATTGGCTTTATGGACAATATATACAATAGTTTTGTACAGTATTAGGTAATTTCCAGCAGGGTTGCCAACTTTTAATCACTAAGGTGAAAGGAAAAATATAGCACCTGGGGAGCTAGTGTATTGTGTGTTACCCCTATATGGGGCAGGCATACATTTTTGAGCTGATTAGTGGATTTTGAAATGGAGTCTTATCCTTTTATGTAACTCTCGGAGGGAAAAAGAAAAAAAACATGTATCAAATAAAACTTCATGCTTTAAGCAAATAAATATTAGAACATAAAATACAACAGATATACATATTATAAATCAATATTTCCAATAAAAGAAGGAGCTCTCGTACCCTTCTCCTGCACGATGCAGAGAGCTGTCCCTCAGTATAGGCAGCCAGAAGAGAGTCCCGGGAAGCTGCATGGAACGTGCAGTCTACAATAATGGAAAGGTCTTGCTGTGGCAGGAGAGGAGAGGCTTCTTACACAAGGTCAACCGCTGATGTGTTTCAGGGCTCCTCCCCCTTCCTCTGGCTCTGCTATATTTTTTCCTTTCTCCTTATTTTTTGGGTAGTGGTGTAATGGTTATTTATAGCAGGTTTTCAGGCGCCTTAAGCAACTCTGCACTTGTCTTTATTTCAACTTTTAATCTCTCCCTCCCGGGAGAAACTAAGAGCCGGCAGTATGGTGGTGGGGCGAAGGTCTTAATTTATGCACTTTCATAAGTGCACTAATTACAAATAAGGAAATGTATGTTCTCTTAAAATATAAAACAATCTTGCAGTACTATAAATCATTTAAACTCTGTCTTTGTTTTTATAGAGACACATGACTTCCTACCCTTACCGTTGCACTTTGGCTGACTTTAAAATAGATAAGAAAATAGGACGGGGACAATTCAGCGAAGTGTACAGAGCGAGCTGCCACCTGGACAGGAAACCGGTCGCTCTGAAAAAAGTGCAGGTAAGAGTAACATCATGGAAATCCAAACCATGATATTATTAATTGCTGTTTGACAGGATGTACCCATACCTAACATTCAGATATTTGAATTATTATCAATATCATCAAATTAGTTATCGGGTGACCAAAAGGATTGGGCAAAATGGATTTTTAAAACACTTGGGTTTAGCTCTCCAAAAATTATCAGATCCAATGCTCTTGATGGAGTGTGCTGTTATATATCGTATATACTTATAATCTGCTGTCATGAGTTTTTGTTTTGTTTTTTTTTTCCTTTTCAGCCAGCCAAAGGGCTAACTGAATGAGTATCCTACCAGGATTATCAGTACAATCAGAAGTGTGTAGTACAATGGTTCCCAAACTTTCTTAGTCGAGGCACCCTTAGGGTCTCCATAATTTTTCGAGGCACCCCTAAGACAAAATAACTTCCCATTTTTTAAGTTTTTGAGTCAAAATAGTGTAATAATTATTTAGGTAAAGACAAATACTTCAGGTTCACATCAAATCTTGTGTCTCTCCTAAGCAACACATTGTGCTTCTACGTAACACTAACAAAGCGCACCACACCGGAAAAATAATTCCGTGGCTCCCCAATGAGAGCGCCACGGCACCCCAGGGAGCCTAGGCACACAGTTTGGGAACCACTGGTGTAGTGCCAATAGGTCATGTTGCCACCTGCTGGGAGGGATAATTCATGTAGTGCAAGGATGGACAACTTGCGACACTCCACTAAATTTGCTATGCTGTAAGATTGGAAAAGTGAGGATGTTGCCCAATTCAGATTCAAACTCACATTCTCCATATGTAAAATGAAACTGAGAACTTGAATCAGATTGGTTGCTATGGGCAACATCCAATCACTTCAATCTCCCTGCTTAGTAAAATCACCCACTCATCAGGGAGAGTTGGCTACTATAGTCATAAGCCGCTGCCTGTCCTAAAATCCGATAACGCATCAGCCTGTAACACTGTTGGTGTTTACATTTGGATAAAAGTCATTTAAATGCATTGTTATTTACCATAGGTGCCTGGAATCGTTTTATAATAGCACATTAGAAAGGAACAAGCCAGAGACTCCTAGTTTTAACTGGCATTTAAGCGGAATGCAGGCAGACAGGGCTGTTACTGGCTCTTCCTGATGACCTCGGTCCATCTGTTAATCCCATATGAGGACTTTACAAGCTGTTTTCACCTCTTGCTAGTACATGTTAAATCCCATCTCATTCACCAGCATACAGCTTTTAAACCAGATCTCCCCTCTGCTTTTAATAAAGTGGACTTTGACAGTGTATTTTAAAGGAGCTGTAGTTGTTTATAGAGTGAGGGCTATTTTACAGAAAGCATGTGCTATAGACAGAATAAATAGTAACTGTTTAATGTTTTCTCTTGAAGCTGTTCCTTATATATTTGTAGATACAATTTGACCAAGCAGAAATTAAAATGTAAGATACATTTTTTTAACTGTAAATATTGAGAAATGCACAAAATTACAGCAGAGATATTTCATTTTTGGGCACTATAAATAACATCAACTTTGATGCGACAAATGTTTTCAGTAATCATACAAAATCATATGACACTGGATCCAGAACTATGCATAAAGCTGGCCATACACTAAGATAAATTGTTCCAATCTAAAGATTTTTCAAGAGTGGGTAAAACCATGTGGAATTGCAGGGGAGGTAAAATGAATGTCAGTGTGTGCATGCAGGGAGAATACTTTATTGTTGCATTTTGCACACAGATACTGACCAGTGTTACTGTTACACTGTTATTACACTTGTGCTGGAAACATCATCTGTCATCTGTAATACTGATTGCAACTAATTAAATTTACCCCCCCCCCTGCAATTCAGCATGGTTTTACCCACTCTTGAAATACCTTTAGATTGGAACAATTTATCTTATAGTGTATGGCCAGCTTTACTCTTGACTTCCACAAGGTGCTTTCAGAAGTTGTCTGTTTTTCTAGGACTTGTTATGTGCATGTGGTATATTGCCCCGTACGTGCAATCTTGCCATTGCCATCCCTTTCCTGGCCCCTGGGCGTTGCAGATTGGACTCTTTTGAAATTCATTAATGAAATTTATTAATCAGCACCTGGACATTGTTTGATGTGTGCTCCCTTTTGATATTTTGTACTCTGTTCCTTGCATACTTCGCCCATACCTCCCAATATTGGTCAGGGAGAAGACAGGACAAACAAGTCCCATCAAACCCTGTCCTGGCCACTCCCAAACCCCGTCCTGGTTTGATTCAAATGCAGCCCCTTTAAGCACCTTTGACAGAGAAATTATTATAATGTGAAAAAAATCTAAATGGTTTCCAACTGGTTTTTCCACCCTTATCAGTACAAACTGGCAGGAAGTTCCTCCAAAATCAGGACTGTCCAATAATCGGGACAGTTGGGACTAATGCTTCCCATATGTTCCTCAAAAGCATAGAAGGTGTGTGGGGGAAGATGTAAATAATACTGCAGGATATATAGGAGGCTTAATGTAGGACAGAGTAAATGTTGCTAAGCTCATCTGTGAGAGGGTTCATACAAGAGAAATCCGATACTGTTGCCTGGATATAAAACAATTATAACATTAATTGACTCTCAAACACCCAATCATATCTGTAAATACAGGTTTTTGAAATAAGTTCCTAGTACAGTGCACATAAACCATCACAACATTGAACTACTAAGGAAATAATGTCGTATAAGAACCTGCAGGAAACTAAGGCAAGTTTTTCCCTGGCCGTATTGTTAATGGACTGCTGTGCACAGCCAGCAGCAGCCATACAGAAAACCTATTCTTTTTTTAGCTTAGAAAGCTTGCCTCAACAACATGTCAGCAGCCCGGAAAGCACATCACTGAGTAATGCTGAAAATACTACATTAGTTGAAGGCATGTCATTTTTCACAAACAAGTTGCTGTGGTAAGTTCTTTTCAGAAAAGTACTTTCCAGCTCTTTCAAGACGAAGTCTGCAATATGCAGATTGGACATGCAAGAGAGGAAATGCTGCTATTGGCAGGAGAGTGATCACCTCTGATGTGCTCCTCAAAATTCTCAAACATAAATTCTAATGTGCACTATCCAGTCTATGCAGTCACCATAGTATAAGTGTCATATATTATAGTGCATATAAGTTATAAGAGAAATGTTTCTTTTTACAGCGATTTTAGAGCGGTTGTTTGCCTTAACATACAATTATCAAAAAACGGGTCAAAAATTGCTGTATTGTGTGGTGCCCATATTTAAATAATTGTCCCAGGAAGGCTAGGGCCCAATATTGGCAGCATTCCAGAGTGATTATCGTTTCGTGTTGGAATAATATTGTGCTATGTGTGTGCCTTTAGGTACTCATTCTTTTCATGTCGTCTATTAGGAAGCACACGTTATTTTTAATACCAGCACACGTTAGGTAATATTTTCGTTGTTTATATAATTACATTTCCAGTATTTCCTGAAATCTCCTTCTACAATTATTTGTATTGTTTTGTTGTCTGATAAAACCACTGTGTCATCCTCAGATATTTGAAATGATGGATGCCAAAGCCAGGCAAGACTGCATTAAAGAAATTGATCTTCTAAAGGTAAACAGTGATATATATGTAACTACTTCTTATACATTTATATCCAATATTTGCTGTCCATCACTGGAATCAATTGGTTTGTATTTTGTGAATTCATTGTAATTACAACTGTTTATATTATAATGAAACATTTATAGATAATTGAATGAACAGATCTTATTTTTTATATTACAATTAGAGGTTTTAATATTCTTTACAAATCTTAGTTTGAAATTGAATGCACTATTTATCATGTCAAAATGGATACATTTTACTTTTAGAGACAGGAATGAACCTAGTCCCATAGCAATGGAAGAGGGTAGATACTTGTGCTACCTCAATTTAAAACTTTCTGAGTGCGTTATGTCTGATTTTCTGTTTCTGATCCCACTGACTCTTCCGCCCACTTTTACAGTTTAAGTTGTTAAGCTACATACTTACATACATACATAGTAACATAGTGGATGAGGTTAAATATGGAAATTAATCCAGATGAAGCAACAGCCAATCTGTTTTATCTGTTTACAATTTGGAAAAGATCTTGTCTGAGGAAGATGGCCATCTCCATTCCCCTGGATTCACCAAAATCCTTTATTTATGTACTGGTATTAACCCTGGATATTTTTTTTCTAACCCTTTTTTAAGTATCAGTTGGATTTGCCATCACAACCTTCCCTGGCAGTGATTTCACCTCTGCTCTTACTGCAAAGTATCCCTTCTTTGCTTGTTGTAAAACTTCATGCTATCCGAATTTAGTGGGTGCCCTCTGAACAGTCCTTAGGGTAAAAAAAAGCTTTCTGTACTGCTTAATGTATATGTATGCCAGATTATTTATAAACAGTGCTGAGTACAACTAGCAGTGTCTCTTTTCCTGACTCTTGCTCTTCCAAGTGCAGGGTTGGATGATTGCCTCAGATCTCGGACCCCCTTCTCCTCCAGTTTTGCACCCACTGTAGTTATGGTACCTCCGATACATTAAGTTATGCACATATTTACAAGGCCTTTTGCGCAACAGTGCAGAGAATCTTGTTTCATATTTTTGCAGAATGGACAAAACATGAAACAAGTTACAGTTGTTCCTGAGTTTCAACAAACAAACAAGTTAACATATAACAGCTCCTTCATGAATCTGAGATGCTTTGGTCAAGGTTGTTGACCATACCTCTTTCCCCAGTTGTTTAAATTCAGGTATATAGTATAGTTCCCTACAGCTTAGTCCAAGACAGTCTCATTATGATCCATTATGTGTTTTTTCATCACTGTGGCACAGATTAGTATCAGACACTCACTGTTCGCATTTCTTTGGATCCAGCTGGTTTAAAACATATTTGACATAACAAGATGGAATTTCCCAAATCATCCTAATATTTTATTGCCAATAATCTCACAAAGACATTTATTTGCCTGTGGGCATTGGTTTGCTGAATATATATATTTTTTAAACATTTCACACTTCAAAATATGCAAGTATGCTCAAAGCTGGGATCCCTGCGGAGAGAAAAATTGCAGTTTAAACACTGAAATCACAGCATCAAACAGCTCGAAATCTGGTGAGTCAGTCTGAGCAGTCACATTGCGTTGCGAATAAGCAGCGTGTGTATCTGTTTTACTGCCTGTAGGGCATTCTTTTCTAATATGTCCGCATTTATAAATTTTGTCTGATACAAACCCTAAGCGCATGGAAGTCAGCTTACTCATAGCTCAACAAATCAAAAGTAACAATAATGTAAGCTTTAAGTGCGTTCCCGAGAAACCGTTTAATACAGTACAAGGTCAGCAGTTTGTGAGCGTACAGAGCAGGTGGAAGGCCCCTCGCCTTGTGCTTTAACACATAATGGTGCAAGGTTTAATGATCTAGATACTTGCGGGGTGGGGTGAAGGCAGCTTTGGTGTATCTGTCAGCATCTCCGCTTAGTGCCTTAGAGAAAATATCTGGTCAGAGAGAAACATACAGCTTAGCTTTCTGTTAGTTGATGGATCCCATCCTGATTTTTTTTTTTTCATGCAACTTTATAAAAGGCTGCTAACTTGCTCAGGAAATGCTTTTCAGGAATGGAAGCCTCAGAATGTTTAGTTGGGTTCCATAAACTTGAATGTTTTATGGAGATGCACATATAATTTTGTCATTTTTAATAAGGCTACACTGGTAGAAACCATCCACTCATAAAATGGCCATATTTTATGTCTGTGCAATAATTAGGACACATCAATGTGAATGTTTTATTAGTATCTTCTTTTTAATACCTTTTATAGCTATAGTAATGCATCACATAACCACAACACTAATTTTTGGAGTCAGGGTGATAAAACATGTATGTTAAATAAAGGATCAGATAGGATTGGTTCCTAACTTAGGGAGGTGAATATTGTGCTGACAAACCACTTAAATTTCACGAAGATCTGGATCCCATAGATCACACTCTCAGAGATCTTAGACATGCTTTTATACAAAAATACACAAAGGGGTATATTTACTAAGCTGCGAGTTTACAGTGAAATTGGAAAGTGGAGATGTTGCCCATGTTGACCAATCAGATTCAAGCTTTCAGTTTCATTTTACACA
The DNA here is from genome assembly GCA_016617825.1 of Platyplectrum ornatum. NCBI lineage: Eukaryota > Metazoa > Chordata > Amphibia > Anura > Limnodynastidae > Platyplectrum > Platyplectrum ornatum. The sequence goes on from JABWIB010007115.1 coordinate 17,586, forward strand.
CTGGAGAATGTGAACTCGAATCTGATTGGTTGCCATGGGCATTTTACATAGATACAAAAAGATCCAGCCAGTGGATAACTATGCTTTATATTTAAAATAAAATGGCAGAAACATTAGTCACACACACTTGAAATATATGCTTTAAGCCACCATATTATATAGTATGCGCCAACAATAATTAATTTACTCTGGATCATTTCATTGCAACAACCCTTGTGAGATGAGTGGCATTGTGCAGGAAATCATGCTGGGGGTCCTGCGTTGTGCAGTGTAATCACTGACATTTTTCAAAGATCAGATGTCTTTAATAGATTTCTGTTCACTGTCTGAAGTCTTGAACAGCCATCCAGTATCCAGTGTACCCTGCATTTCGCTAACCAGATCTCCTCTGTACACTCTACCCGAATTGACTAGATTGTGATCTCGGACCACGCTCCGGTGCTGATTACTTTGGATCATCCGTGTCGGTTGACAACTGATAGGCTCTGGTGTTTTCACTCCCACCTGTTCCGTGATCCTGACTTTCTGGCCTCCCTCTGGGGGTGGTGGGCGGACTACAAGGATGATAATATGGTACATTGGGAGGACCCGGTCCTCTTTTGGTCGGCTTCTAAGCCAGTCATTCGAGGTCATATTATGGCATATGTCTCTAGACGGCGCAGGATGCGACGAAGGTGGCCCTTTCTTCATCTATGCGGGCTGCATATGCCCAATACCTGGCGGCTCCTTCGGATGAGACTACTTTGCAGATCTGTATGTCGGGGCTACTCCGGATCTGAACCTCCAGCTGTCCCTATTGCGTGAAGCCCATCTCCCCACGCTTAGTTCCGCCCATAGGGAATTGCTTGACCCCGATATTACTGCAGAAGAGGTGGCTGCCGTTATTTCTAATCTTCCTCTCCACAAAACCCTTGGCCCGGACGGCTTCTCTGCAGAATATTACCGACTCCTGCAGGTGGATATTGTCCCTACTCTAGTAGATCTCTATAAAACCCTGCACCGCCACAACACCCTGTACCCTGATTTCACCGAAGCATATACGGTTTTAATTCCCAAACCCAATAAGGATCGGCAGCTCTTGGACTCATACAGGCCCATCTCCCTCCTTAATACAGATTATAAAATCTTAGCTAAAATCATGGCCAACCGCCTTCAGTCCATCCTGCCTGAGCTTCTCACCTCCCATCAGTTAGGCTTTGTCCATGGGCGGCACTCGGTGGTGGCGATCCGGACGGCTATTGCGGCGGTGATCACCTTGCATCAATCCCAGACGTCCCGCAATATGCTCCTTAGTCTTGATACCCACAAGGCCTTCGACACCATCCTCTGGCCCCACCTGTTTGAGGTACTGGACTCCCGTAGATTTGGCGCGGACTTCATCCGTCTTCTCCGTTATTTCTACTCCTCCCCTAGCACTAGACTCCTTGTTAATGGCCGACGCAGCTCCTCTATTACTATGCATCGCGGTACCAGGCAAGGCTGCCCACTCTCGCCCCTGCTGTTTAACATTGCGATTGATCCTCTTTTGCACCTGCTGCAGGGGTGGTCGGATTTCCGGGGGATCTCGGTGGGAGGTCGGGAGGTGAAGGTGTCGGCCTTCGCGGATGATCTCCTCTTGTACATTGCACATCCGCATCTCTCTCTTCCGGGTATTCTCGACAAGATCCAACAATTTGGGGAAATTTCTGGCCTGCAAATCAACACCTCCAAGTCTACTGCTTTATATTTGAAATGCGGGGTGCGCTGCCCTTCGTGGGGAAATGCGGTTCCTCTCACCTGGGCCTCTGACTCTTTCACCTACCTTGGAGTCCTCTTGCCTAAAAATCCATCCCTACTTTACCAACTGAATGTAGACGCCACTATGCAAGCCATAATGCAGGGCGTCCGGACGTGGGAACATCTCACTTTGTCTTATCTTGGTAGAGCCCGCTTACTGAAAATAGTATCCTTTCCCAAACTCCTCTATATCCTGCAGGCCCTCCCGCTCTTTCTCACAAAAAAAGACCTCTCCATTTTTCGTAATTTTATCTGGAAGGGTAAGAGGGCACGCATTAGCTTCCGGACTCTCTGCCAGCCTAAGCGCCTCGGGGGCATTAATTTCCCTAACGTTCAGGACTACAACCTAGCTGCTAACCTCCGACACGTTAGAGACTGGCTCCTTGGTACCAATACATATACTAACACCTTACTGGACTCTGAATTTGTGGGTAATGTCTCCCTCCCATATTTCCTTCATATGAAGGCCTTAGAACTCTCTGACTCGTTAAAAGACAACCCTCTCCTCTCCAGTGTGAAAAAGACTTTGCATGTGGTCCGCTCTCGCTTCACCCTAAACTCTCATGTCTCCATACTTCTACCTCTTGGGAAACCGGGACTTTCAGAGGGGTGCAGCCTCTTACCCGTTCACTATGTGGAGTCGAGAAGGTATTGGTAATTTGTCCTGCCTTTTACACATAGCCGGCAGAAGGCCCCTCACGCTTTCTGAAGCAACAGATAAATACCCCGTTCTGACCCGTTTCCCACTGGCGTTTTTTCAAATTACCCATTATATTTCTGCGGTAGTGGGAGGGTTATCGGAATTGGATTGGTCTAACCGCCTAGATAAAATCTTACTGCGCCCAATCCCTGGGAGCCGAGTTCTATCTTCCCACTATGCCCTGTTGCGAGATACGGTGGCCCAGGACACTCCCTCTTCAGGGATCTCGGGTTGGTTGCGACACTTCCCTTCCATCACCATGGAGACTCTCCTCAGCACGCTGTTTGCATCTCGGAAATCTATGCCTTCTAGTATGTATACTGAACTGTACCTTAACATCTTTCACCGAACCTACCTCTCCCCGAATCATCGTTTCCATATGGGGTCCGTGGACTCCCCACAGTGTCAGAGATGCCGGGCGGAGGTGACGGATCTCTTTCATTGCCTGTGGGGCTGCCCCTTGGTTCGACATTTCTGGCTGCAGGTTAAAAGACATGCTGAGATCCATCTTCTCTCCTATGTTCCCTTCTCCCCGGAATGGGCGATACTGGGCATCCTCCAGGCACCTTCCCGAATTGATCAGGGTTGCAAGAAGCTGTTGTTGGCCATACATTCTGCTGCCAAGAAAACCATTCTCCAACATTGGCTGGGCACAGGCTTGATTCCNCTGTCCCTTTACAAAGAAAAATTGTTTTATATATTTCGTATGGAGTGGATTGAGGCCTTGCTGGACAAGGATCTCAAGGTGGGGAAGTTTTTTTCGGTATGGGAAACCTACGTTTCCGGCCTACCCACCCATATGGAGTTAAGTCTCCGCTCTAGCTTCGGAGATACCTCCTGGTATCTGAGACATGAGGCAGCTGGTGACCCCCCGATTCTCTCTGCTGACCTGGATCCATCTCCTTGATTCATTGGTATAGAGTCTGTTGTGTGATTTCTCTGTTAATTGTTCTGTATACTCTGTATCCCTGACTGTCCTATAATGTGTACTGACCGCTGTGCAATTGTATCTATGTATGTGATGCTTGTTTAATATAAAAAAGTTTTGGAAAAAAAAAAAATACAATACAGCCCCCCGCTCCCATCCTTGCATTTCAGACTATATATTAGTCAGTTATACGGTCCTTAAAACTCATATTTCAAACCTCATATTTCAGATAAATTCTTTTCATACAATGTATATTTTAAACAGAGGTTAGAGCCCTCTAGATGAGGCTTAAGCTGGACACTCACTCAACGATTATCCCCTTGGGAAGCGCCTCGTTATCAGGCCTATACGAACGATAATCATTCTACTAAGTGCCCAGTTTTTATTAAAAAAAAAAAAAAAAAAAAGCTTGTCTGCCTCTCCTCTCTGTTCGCCTCTCCTATTTTTTTTTCCATTTTTGTTCATCACTGGACGACACAGAACACAATACACTTTAAAATTAAAGCTAGAGCACGATTATCAATTGGGAATTACAAACGATCCGTTAATTGCGCCCTGGCATTTTTCTGCCATTTTATCACAGTTTTGAAAATACATCTGTCATGGAATTGGGCACATAATTTTCTACTATATGGCCAGCTTTACTAATAAGTTATGCTTCTAATGGATACAGTACCATCATATGGGATTAGAGACATACTTTTTAAAAAGTGAAAGACCCATCTGATGTACCTGCTAGTAGCTGTTTTTAATTTTTATTTTTTATCTCTTCATTTAAATTTTTCGAAGTTTTCAACAGGAGAGAAAATGTAATTGTGGTACAAAAAGCAAAGTACTATGAATAAAAATACAGACCGCTCCAGTGGGAAACATCCCCAGCATAACAGACCATGGAAACAAAATACAAGTCATGCCAAATACATACAATGGTGGAGACCCCCCTACTAAACAACAACAGTAAAACAGAAGTGTGGGAGCTAGAGAGGCGCGAGGCGACAAAAACAGTAGAATAAATAATATACACAAGAACACTCTGCCGAAAAAGGTGTGGAAAGCATAGTAGCTGTTTTTAAATACTGTATATACTCGAGTATAAGCCTAGTTTTT
>JABWIB010007117.1:12774-23100 GCA_016617825.1 Platyplectrum ornatum
CTTTATGTAAGAGTCACAGTGTTCAGACTAGATACGACTACGAGAGTGTGGTCAACCTTCATGATATATTCCCCATTGGCCGTTTGAGCGGTCTAGTTACATAAAAGGCCCGGCTTACGTACATCTTTAAAGACAAATGTCCTTTTAAAAGAAATGTTATTTAGACACGGGCAGCAGGTATTTGTCAAGGACTGTACTTGGGAAGCCATTAGTTGGCTGCGTTCAATTTCTCTTTGTATTTTACCATCAAGAAAGGACAACGGCCTAGAACTGTCATAGCGACGAGACAAATGAAAACACATTTCCCGAACAATGAAGAAGGCAACGCTAAAAGTAGTACCCGAAATGGCAATGTTAATAAACAATTCATCACGCCGTGACAGCGGCAAGGTCACCGAGCAGCAGACAAAAAAAACTCCGCCAGCCCCTCCGTCTACACTGTACGGGAGGTCTATACAGACGGTGGTCCTGGATTACCTGGCGATCTTGATGTAATAGTGGGTCGGCTTCGGCATCAGGAACTCTCCGGGAATCTCCACTTCGGCTGTCTGGGCGGAGAAATTGCTGAGGAAGCGACACTTCTCTTCTATCANGAAGAACTTGGGCAGCTGTTTGGTTTTGGCCTCCAGGATTTTGATCCATTTCTTCAGCTTAGAGATGAGATTGTGCAGTTTCATAGAGCCGGGGACGCTGAAGTCAAAGTCTACATAATAAACACACAATGGGTTCAGTCAATGTATAGAGCTCTGCCCTCCAGATACTGACATAGACCAATGCATGAAGTCTCACAACACCCGGGTCTAAATTTACTGAACTGCGGGATTATAAAAGTGGGGATGTTGCCCATAGCAACCAGATTCAGCTCACATTCTCCAGTATGTAAAATGAAACAGAGCTTGATTCTGACTGGCTGCTATGGGGCACATCTACACATTGTAAATCTAGCCCTTAAGCTTATTTATGATCTAACCGAACGCCTTGACCCTATTTATCATGGTCGCAGTTCATCGTAGGTGCGCACATTAAAGCTTTGCAGGAAATGTTCCTTTTGAAGTTGCTGGCTTCAGTGTCTTGTTAATGGATGCTCTTGTTTTGAGCTTTTAATGCCTGATATTGTGGCAAGCTATGAATCATCTCACATGGTGCGCATTTCACCTACGTATTGGACTTACTGGTTGGGAAACGCTAAAGCATGTGCACTATATATATATATATATATATATATATATATATACACACACATATATATATATACACACACATATATATATCTCATTGTTTATACCCGGTACTATTCCTATGCAGGGAAAACCATCTTCCTGCAGGGTAGCACATATTATAGGCAGTTATATTCGTGAGGCTGTAGAAACTAGTCCCCGGCTGATCATTAAACTAGACCAGCAATGGACTGGATGAAGTAAGACTATTAAAAGAATAAAAACAAAACTACAGCTGGTGCGGTATCCTCCGGAGGAGCGTGCACGAGATGTGCCCATTCCTCACAGGGCAAAGCTTNCCTCCGCTCCCAGGAGTCAAAGAAAAGACTTTAAATATATAGATATAAATAGACCCTCAAAGGTTAATCAAGCAAGTCTTCCTCCGAGTGATCTCTATTGTGACTGGTTTCTAAAAGCTACACAGACCCATTAAACTGGAGGGAGACACGTACCCGGAGCATTAAGCACAATTGAATTTNTGATGTGTGCAGGCAATGGCCGGGGCTATGAGAGACTCTACTGCTGCTGCCGCTTAGCCTGCTGCCCTCCATCCATTACACCTAAATCGCATGATTCCCGTCTGCCATTACCCAATGTAATGCACCTATTGTGCCACACGGTCATAATGGACTGGAGATAAGCAGGTCATGTGTAAAGCTGCACGCTATACGGTGGACTGCCACTGTGTTTGCAAAACTCCCAGCACGCTTTGTGCTGTCCATATATGTTATGTGGTTGCATTGAGTTATTTTTTTGCTTGCGGAGAGTCTGCAAGTGCAAGACTATATAAAACACTAAAAACTAAGGGGTATATTTACTAAGCGGTGAGATTGCAGCGAGATTGGAAAGCGGGGATGTTGCCCATAGCAACCAATCAGATTCAAGCTCTCAATTTCATTTTACACACTGGAGAATGCAAACTCAAATCTGATTGGTTGCTATGGGCAACATCCCCACTTTCCAATCNCACCACAGTAAATATACCCCTAAGTGTTCTGCATATTTAAATAGCCATCATGGTATAGCAAATGGGAGATTCATTTTGAGTCGTAGATTTAAATTTAGATTTGTTTTCAAACATGCTACAAGCAAAAGGTTTATTTTAAGCAGACTACTTCATAATGATATGTTTATGGACGGAAAACAAAATTGTGGTATGGTTGCAGGAGATTTGGGTGGAGAATAAACACACATTGGAATTACATAGAAACACACACACTTCCACAATTCGGCACTATGTTTGCATCTCTACCTCTACATACCTCGATGCCTCCATCACTACATACCTCGATACAAATATCTCTCTCTCATATATATGTATAGTACANATATAGTAAACATAGATACACCACAAAGCCCCCGAAATTAAACTCTATACGTTACCGGTTGTGAACTGGCTTTTCAGCTTCTGGAAGACCGGGTCCTGGGCTGTGGCCTGGGCTCTCCGCGCCAGCGACTCGGAGGCGGCGCTGGAGAACATGGTGGAGACATTGGAGACGTTTTCCAGCCCTACACCAAACGTGCTGACCAGCTTCTTCACAAAATTCAGGGTGTGAGGCGTGATTTTGGCGTCTGAAACGGCTCCGCTTTTCTCGAAGGCCACAGAGTAACATTTCGCGAGGCCTTGCTGCAGCTGGCGGAGGACCTGGAACAGTCATTTATATTTATTTATAAGCCATGAATATGACAGAGGGAAGATCAAGACTGACACGTGTGTGGAGGGATTAAGCTGTGGCACTGTCGACACTACAAGTCCCAGCATGCTCCAACAGCTTAAAGGATATAGATATTAGCCTATGCACTATTGCAGGGGTTCTCCAGGTGCTGACAAACTACAAGTCCCAGCATGCTTTGCCATATATCAAGTATATCCCTGCAGTTAATGCATGCTGGGACTTCTAGTTCTACATAGAGGGGGCGGTATGTTGGGGTAAAGCAATCCTCTAGTGCAGGGGTAGGCAATCCACAGCTAATGTTGGCTATCCAACGACTAAACCCACGCACACATTACTTGCCTCTTCGTGCCAGTTCTCTCGGAACCACACCATCTGATCCACAATGCCTTCCAAGGATGACAGCAATGTCGGGTGCAGCTCCCTTTGCATGTGCATAATCCGGCTGCATCTCCACATTGGCGCCGTGGCTCTGATGGGCCCTGGATCGGAGGCAGAATGTGACTGAGTTCCCACTGAACTGGGCTGGTTCTGTCCAGAGTCTTAAAGTAAAAAGCAATAGATTAGTTGTATTTAAATATCCATCCAACAGCAGCTGAATCCCAGTACATAGAGAATAAAAGTGACACACCATTAACTGGCAGGGTTAACCCTAAAATTCAGGAACACTAGTTGGCGGTGCATTATGGGGAATGTAGTTTTGATACTGGTTTATGGGGAGGGGGGGAGGATTGCAGAACTCACCGCTTTTGTAGCGCTCTCTCTGTTCGATCTTCAGAGTTAAATAGAGTGTCCGGATGGGGAAATACACGGCTTGCGGGTAAACGCGGCCAACCTGAGAGCGAGAAAGACGTTATCAATGGAGTGCACAGTCCAATCACACGTATACAACACGTAGCTCTGGGGGTCCCTATAATTTCACATTTACCCAGCACTGTCCCCCNCATCTCAGTCATGTGTGGAGAGGAGAGAAGAACAAGGTGCACAACATTATACCCACCAGACACCCGAGCACTTACACACACAAACACACACCATAGTATCTGACACAATCACTCCTTCCTCTATCCGCCAAACTTTCTCAGTTTGTGGCACCCCTAGGGGCTCCACTATTTTAAAGGCACCCCTAAGACACAATAATTACCACGAGGTCATTGGGAAAAACATTCCGCGGCACCCCAATAAGTGTTGCAGCACCCCAGGGAGTGTGGCGCACAGTTTATCACATAAATGAAATATTACAGTATATAATGTAACACAATTTATACATTATATAACGGAGAAAACGATACAATCTCTATATTCAGTATCAGCAATAACATCACGAACATAGAGCAGTACGTGCACACAACACAGTAAATGGCTTGTACAGATTCCAAAAGTGAAGTACTTTTTATTTATTTATTTTTTTTCCTTTTACACCTTGAATAAGGGTCAATTAAAGAACATCATTTCGATTATCTTCCCTTAAAACATCCAGAGGCAGCATAATACGATCCGCACAGCAAGATACCAGCCACGTACTAAACAGAAAGGCAGGGGANGGGGGGGGAGGCCCAGCGGGCATAATGACACCAGCAAGTCTATAAATGAGGCCACAATTCCCACCGTACCCAGTGGCGTACATTGGCAGTGCCCATTAGAGTGTAACTTTACTCCGCATAATTGAATCACCAAAGGCTTAAAATATATATAATTATTCAGTATGGAGGATCCAGCTCCGCTGCAGTGAAGGATGAGCCATAATGCAGGGTTTCCCGGCTCTGCAGAGTTCTCCGCGTGTTGCGATGGGGGCACGATGCACTTAACAAGCGTCTTATTAGCGCGCTGGACCTGGGATGAGCAGCGGCGGCGGCGGCAAGTAAGCGGTTAATGAGCCGCGCGCCGATACTGATGAAGTTCAACTCTCTTGTGATGGAGCATTTTGTCAAAAGTACTATTCTCCTAACAAGGCTTCATAAAATATGCACAAATCGTGTCACTTGTGAGGCAGGACGCGGAAATGTAATTTATAACAAGGACACTGTTTCCATGGCAACNGGTCACATAATGAAAAGGGCAGGATTCACGTTCAATGTAACTTTCCGCATTCATTGTGGGGAACCGGGGAGGAGGAGGGGAACACCATCAAAATACCAGGTTGTGGTTACTGCCGACAGATAATGAAATATTGGCCTTGTATGTGTTTGTTCTACAAAGAGAAGGTCTAATATACAAATAACATGCTAGACAGATAACATGGCGTGCCGGGGGTTTACACACCGTAATAAATACAAGGAAACAGTAATTATACAGGTGTCTGAGAATAGGACATGACACAGCGATAAGCAGGACTTACAAGGTATTCATTCTATAATATGCATTGGAGGGCTATACTGAAACACACAGCAATGGAACCGAAGGAGGGAGGAAAATATGGGCATAATGCAAAGTGGATACAGTCCATCATGGAACTTATATTTCACAAAAGGACAGAGCTCCATCATGGCTTTAAGAAAGAGAGGCTTATTAATATTGCCTATGGATAGACATATACATCCCCACCATTAGCACTAAAAAATAATGACATTTAAATTGTAAAGATATGATATGGCCAAGACCCAACATCACGTATTGCCTGCTGCAAGACACAGCACAAGAGGTTATATACCACCAACCAGGACATCAGTATCCTGCAGTAGAGGAGACACAAATACCAACTAGAAATATGAAAGATCCAGCNTATGAACCTTATAATATAATGTATTTAATTGTCTTTTGACACTTATGAATATTAAAAGTACTTTNACTGGTTCTTGAACTCATCTCTATAGACATCAGCAACCGAATATTACACCAATATAACCTTAAACGATCCCAGAAAGAACTATATACCAGCATTAAGTTACATAATAATCAGACAGACATACATAAACATTACATAACGGCTTTAATGGAATTTTAGCAATGATTTCCCCGTTTTCAGTGTTCTCCACAATGCACAGAGCAATTACTGGAAAACGAGGCAATCGCTGCTGATTTCCATTCGCCTTTATGAAATAATTAGCAAGCACTTATGTTCAATAATAAGATATAAGTCACAATTTAACGAAATCTATTTATGGAGGNCGCCACTTTACAGGAGTTAAAACCCAGTCCCTTACTTCTGCACGGAGACACACACAGCGAAAGCCACTGAATCAAAACTATTTATTGCCAGGGGAGAGTCATATATTAGAGACTGACAAGGGTGCTTTTCTTTTAGCACAATAAAATGCTAGTAAAATACATGGGAGACTTAAATAAAAAGTCCCTGTAAATCAATACAGCATTTCTATCCCCATGGATAATGCCGTTACAATGGCNTTATACAAGCTGCTCAGGTGTTGGAACTTTTGCATATTCACTTACGGGTTTCACTATTAAATAGTGAACTTCTGGAGACAACAGGAGTGGGTTGGCTTGTGTAAAACTACAGAAACTGCCATATCGACCTCTAGTGTTTCAGTGATGCCCAGTGAAGTCACAAGATGCATTCTGGGCAGCCAACAAAAGGGCCACGTCCTATGCTTTACTTTATTGTCATCAATGGTAAGTGAGGATGAGTAGGGCTAACCATATTCTATATCCGTTACGCATGGGCNTAACTACAGGTTTGGTTGCAATGGACGCAGTTGCACCAGGACCCACCCCGGGACACCAGTTCAACTCCACCCATTGATTTAGGCCCCACCTCCTGACCCCTGGAACCCAAACCTGCCACATGACTTATGTCATGAGAAGTCCTCTACAACTATCTAGAGAATGGACCAATGGAGATCATTTTTGACTCTCGAGCCAAAAGGTGTCGCCAGATGTTTTAGCACACAAGGGAGAGTCGTGCNGTTACCTGGCTGATGAGATTGAGGAGAAGTTTGCCTTCTGATCCCACCAAACAGGTGAGAAGTTGCGGGATCCATGCCAGCCACTGAATAGGTGGAACACCAATGCAGTACTTGTCTACTGCATCTGCCAGAGTGTTCTTATCATCGTCAAAGCTCAGGAGCCACAGCACCTGTAACCGGACAAAATGACAACATGACACGACCTGTAAAATAGCCAGACAGAAAAACAAGACAACCCCCTGAAACTAAAATTCTGAGCAATGCTTATAGGACCAGAAACATCCAGGTTGAAAGTGTCAGCATCTGCACTTTATCGATGTCGCTCGTTCTCTGTTTTCGGGCTGCCGCATTCAAACATCAATGAACCGCCCATACCCATAGTCTACCTTAGGTTTTCAGGCTTTTGCAAATATAAAATGTCAAATGGCCGGTAATACGGATAGGCCAAATTAAACCATAACCTACCTTTGCCAAATACTTCCGTGACTTGCTCTCATTCTGGTGACGGCAGGCGTGGAGGTAGCAAGTAATGGCCGACACGCCCAGGTGGAGCTGCCGCTCTTTGACAAAGATGTTCTCCAAGTAGTCACCCCACATGGCCCAAGCCTTGACCAGAACATCGTGCATTTGGACGGCAGCTGAAAAGGCTTTATTTGCATCTTCAGACCTTGTAGTAAAAAGATACATTATTAATAACAGAAAATTATATATATATATATATATATATATATATGTTAATTAATATACATCTTTATATATATATATATATATATATATATATATATATATATATATATATATATATATATATATTATATATATATTATATATTATATATATATATTATATATTATATATATATATATATATATATATATATATATATATATTGGAGCTATGGTCGTAAGCAAATGTGAATGTAATTAGAAAAATAAATTACAAAACAAACAATATTGCTATTAAAGAAATTAAAAAATAAATAATCAAAAAACCCACACGAGCTAGTTGGAAGCACACAGGCTCATTTAAAGATCATTAGATTGCTGCATTACTAATTGGCTCCCAGCTATAACATAGGGCCAAAACCACTCAGAATGTTTTAATGTGCGTCATGGTTTGCCTGCATTTATATCTGATTAATTGCCCCATTATGAGCTCATTTATGAATTCTGACTAATTATTTCCCCAAATATATATCTGCATATTTGTTCTCTAAATGAAGAAATATTACTAGTGGTGGTAAACAAATACATTGGGGAAATGTATATATTGCCATTAACAAAAGGAGACAGAAATATTGCTGCTTCTGTACAGCGAGTCTTATACGCAACACAAATGTGTGCAAACGCTTTAATATGGTCTCAACGCCCAGACTGCTTTGTGTCAGCTTTGTTATAACTTGTGACACTTGCATATGATGCCTGCTGGTATATTATGTACTGTGCGCAAAGTCAGCCCCCTGTAATATCTATATCTATCTACATCCCATTAAGTCAACCCTAATCACTTCTTCAAAGCCATTAATTCAATTTTTCCTGTGGCATATGGTGGGCGGAGTTTAAAAGCCCTGGCCCCTGAGGAGTGACTGCAGCTCCTCCCCCTCGGAGCGGCTGGCGATACTCCCGATAGAGAAGCTCAGTCGTTCCCAGCTGTGTGACCCAATGAAATTCAGGACATTTGCTGATCTATGTATTACTCTACCTCCAGTCCTGATTGGTACAATGAATTGGGAGGGCATGAAGTCATGTCCGCCCATTCACAGCAATGATATGGTTTTTGGTTCAAGAGGCTGTGTTTTTTAGGCATAGTTTGCATAATTCACTCCCTCTTTCCCCATACTGCCGAGTCGGGAGGGAGAAGCTAAAATCAACCCTGGTTATGAGCCGCTGTATATTAATTATTACACTTTTCTTATTTTCTTAGGCAGGAATAGCATGAACATAGCACCTTGATTCAGCCCCAATATAAATAGAGCCCATAGTGGATTATTTAGTTTATCAGATCCTCAGACTTTCGAGATTTAGTATATATTCATGTTTACATCAAGCATTTTTTAAATGTTTCACTGTTGGTGGGAGACAATTTCCCTTACCCTTCACTTGGGTAACGTAACCGCACATTTCCTATAAACCTACTACACAGCACAGTTTTACATTTATCCGCTATGAACATTTATTCAAAATATTGGTCTGAATCTTCCTACGCATTAAATACATCTATAAAGGAATTTAATTCTAGAAAAAAAAGGTGTAAACTTAAATAGACAACGGGTAAAAAAATATATATTTTTATTACATGTAATGCGCAGTTTGAAAGCTGGGAAATGCCAAATCAGCTCTGTTATAGTGTATATACTTGTACAATATACAGTATATTTGGTATATTATAGCAAATGTCACAGCTCGGGTGGTTTAATTGTGTGACTTAGCTGTTTTAATAGACTCTTGTAACCATTTACCATTAACCAATAAGCATTAACCACAAATAATGAACACTCTCAGGAATCTTACACTATCTGTGTACAGCAAAGGGCACTGAATCCTGGTGAGATTANATGGAATAACTAACATCGACCGGCCCGGAGGACCACTTTTACCAGATAAAGATGATGGATAATGAGGGAAGGCTATTGCTTCCATCAATAGGAAAAAAAAGTGTAGGCTAAACCCAACTGCTGANCTTTCCACTGTAATGAATGAAGCCCAATCCTTGTAAGGAATATGTAATGTCAATAAAAGTTCCCTTTGGCCTTTTCTCTATCAGTTCAGCTTTGTTGTTTAAGAAAATGCAGATTATATATTTTTGAACGAATATCATTGGCTCTATGGCCTATGGCCTATGATAGTATGATAGTCTTAACAATCTGTAAGTCTTGTTCACATCAGCTCCGCTACTACGAATGGTGTGATAAAGCTATGCACCATAGCCATTACAAGACTAAACTATTTCAGGGCAGCATTTAAACAATTAAGACAGCTTCAAAGACTATAACGTTTATTTATATGGTGTCATTTGTTAAACAGAGTGTAATGTGATATTGCAGACTCCTCACATTGCCATTGTTTATGTGACAGAGCTTATGGGGGTATTATGAGCCCACAAACCCATTTACCCCTCTAAACGTCTAGCAATACTTAAGACGCATCAGTTAATAACTTTAAAACGGCTTTGGATGTCTATGAGAAAGCTAATTACCCCTAATATAGCAGAAGCCATTCTGCAGTTTGCTTAGAGAGGGGAGGAGGAGGAGATCTCGCTCTTGGACTGAGTAGTTCGGGAGTGCTATTACTGAGGGAGCGGACTGATAAATGACTCGCTTTATCAACACTTTCTCTTCCTAACCAGATTTGTCACGGGCCCTTCCTTTTCTCTCTCCTCACCTGGGCGATCTATCACGCTGACACCTCTGATGACTTTCTTCATACTTGTGCTATCGCCTTGTTCACAANCTGGGAGGCAGAGGGAGATGTGCGTCCGGTGTTGACCTTTAAAGGCTTTGCGTCTGAATGGTTTCCCAGAGAAGCAATGTGCTGAGGAACATCAGTATAAGAGACTATAGCGAGTCATAGGTGG
>JABWIB010007122.1:0-20312 GCA_016617825.1 Platyplectrum ornatum
CTCTTCCTAAACACTGCCCCTCTTCCTAAACACTGTCCCTCTTCCTAAACACTGCCCCTCTTCCTAAACACTGCCCCTCTTCCTAAAAACTGCCCCTCTTCCTAAACACTGCCCCTCTTCCTAAACACTGCCCCTCTTCCTAAATACTATCCATGTTCCTAAACACTGCCCCTCTTCCTAAACACTATCCATCTTCCTAAACATTGCCCCTCTTCCTAAACACAGACCCTCTTCCTAAACATTGCCCCTCTTCCTAAACACAGACCCTCTTCCTAAACATTGCCCTTCTTCCTAAACACTGCCTCTTCCTAAACACTGTCCCTCTTCCTAAACACTGTCCCTCTTCCTAAACACTTCCCCTCTTCCTAAACACTGCCCCTCTTCCTAAACACTGCCCCTCTTCCTAAACACTGTCCCCAGGCTCTTGTTAAACACTGTTTTTTGTTCCTACGCACTGAATTTTCAAAGCAAAACAAACATAACAATTATGAAATAAATAAAACCAGCAGAGGTTCTCTCGTCCTACCTGATCCTCTGTCTAAAGCTTTATTCCCAGACAATGTATAGTCCGGAAAAGCCACCTCTCTGGACTCCAAACGCTGGTCCGAATTCCCAAACTGTCCACACTGATGGTAACTCTAATTATGGGTGGCACTATTTGTGTGTGTGTGGTGTACAAATAAAATGGGTAATAGCTGCAAATGCATTAAATGTGATTTGACACAATGCCTATAAATAATTTGTTAATTGACCGCATAATTTTATTTGTTTATTCGTTTTCACTGTAGTAAATTATGAACTGGACCACTGTACTGTATCGCAAATCCTAAAACCACTGACCCGCAACACTAATTACCATGATCAGGTATGTGTAATGCCTAACATGGCACCCAGTGCAGATATTCAAACATAAGGAACTGAGTTCTGAACTTTTGAAAATCTGCGTATAACATCTGGGCCTAAATTCACTAAGCGGGGAGTTTGCAGGGGAATTGAAAAGTGGCGATGTTGCCCATAGCAGCCAATCAGATTCAAGCTCACATTTTGCAGTATGTAAAATGAAACTGAGAGCTCGAATCTGATTGGTTGCTATGGAAGAAAACCCACCTTTTTCATTCCCCTGCAAACTCCCCGCTTAGTGAATTTTGGCCCTGGTGCACACTTACAGTTTCTGTGATTTGCGTTAAATCACCTAAATTATGGAAGGCTGAATCCGGTCTTATGTTACATAATATTTACATTTTACTGCCATTTGGTGCATTTCTCTAAATATCAGATTTTTTCCCAACTTTTTCAGAAGGTTTAAATGGAATTCTCTGAATGTCTGTGACATTTTAGAATTATCATATTACCTCTTTTTCTGCCGATCATCAGTCATTACCTCATTCCGTAGACAAGCTCTCTGCTAAACCTCATTTTATTACGCCAACTAAGAGCATATGCATGCACAGAGTCAGAGGTTTACACGTGTATTTGGTTATTCAGCATGTCTGGAAGGCTAGCATAACATTACAGCAATGTAAATGCACACTGTGTCATACTTATTATAATGGTTACAGACCAGACAGCAAAGGTGTCATTAGGAAATGTGACGCAGGTTATGGGTTCATCATCCCTGAAACTAAAACTAGCAATCCATCTTCACAGGACCAGTTTATAAATAGCAGTTTATGCTCATAAACCTAAACATAAAGCTTGATTGTATTTATCAGTCTCTCTCACTTTCACATGTTAAGATTAAATTAAAATCTATACAGTACAGTGGTAGGTTCAAATGTGGGAAAGAATTACTTCACTGAAAGGGTAGTGGTTAAGTGGAATAGCCTCCCATCAGAAGTGGTGGAGGCTAATACTACAGAACAGTTTAAGCATATTTGGGATAAATATGACGGTATTCTTAAATTTGGGTTGGTATAGATATAAATACACAATGGGGCAGACTGGATGGGACATGTGGCTCTTATCTGCCGTCACTTTCTATGTTTCTGTGTTACAGTAATAAACTGGTGTAATACAGTAAAATAGAATCAGATCCAGACAAAAGGGTATTTTTGCAACTGCACATGCTCTTGTGACATGATTCCATTGGGGAACCATGCATAAGATGCAGGGCCGGACTGGGACTAAAAATCAGCCCTGGCATTTAATGCACACAGGCCCACCTAGAGCTATCCTCTTTTTTTCTAGCCGGCAGCCAGTCAGTGAATGGCTGTCAGCACACTGATTGGTGGATGGCTGAAGTCATTCAGCAGGACTTGGTAGCAGCCCATCACTCCAATGGCCCATCTGGCATTTGCCAGAGTTGCCAGATGGCGAGTCCGGTCCTGATAAGATGTAATTGTAAGGTGTCATTTTTCTCTGTACTGTACATCTGCATTCTCATCAGGAACTGTTACCCACAGAACTGTTACATTGTTTAACTTACTGGCAGCAACTGAAATCTTTGCTGATTACCACTGCAAACAACATTACACTGGCAGACAGTGCCTGTGGGAAATTCAATTGATTCAGCCCCAAAAAGTAGGTGCGTCTTATACAGAGGTTCACCCTATACATGGTGAAATTCGGGCTATCCGCCAGAATATGTTTCCGCTTGTGACTTTAGGAAATAGGAATCATTCATCAGTAGTGGTTGTGGGTGTTACCATAAACAAATGTGGGATCCTATATTATGCATGCATTTGTTTCTAGTTGCTGGTTCAAGTACATTGATGACATCTGATGGTTGCTTGTGTCACACAGAAGTCACCGAGAAGTCTAATAAAAAACCACAGTAGAGATGCAGCACATATGTGGATTAGTATGATTATATCCAACCATGTTTAAACTCTGGACATAGATCCATTGAGCAATTAAACTAAATTTAATATCTGGTTATAAGGTGTAATCACCAATTTCAATCACTTAACACATCCAACTGATTACAAGTAGTTAACCACACATATAAACAATTCATTTAATATATGAATGCCCAGTGCTGGGCCAATGCTTATGACTGTGAAAGACACCATCATCAAAAATACCAATAACACTACCCATAACAGAGACTAAATTTTATGTAACGGAAATATGAACAAATATGTCCAGACTAATGATAGTGTATCTTATTATATGTTCTAATTAGCATGTTTGATTTCACAATTACTAAATAAAAGTATACTGACCTACAGCAGCAGATGTCTGTTATTTCCTCTTGGCGCTGCCATTAATGCTGAAATTTAATTAAAAATAAGATCCCGATAGGTGCTGCAGTTATCATATCATATCATTGGTTCTGTAAAGAGATATTGAAGCAGAAGAGCAAATACTCTATTAAAAAAAGCTCTGATGGTACAGGATTCCCACTCTGATTCTACACAGAATTTCTCTGAACCATCCAGCTGTGTGTTCTCCACTGGCTCACTCCTCCACATTTGGTAGACTTGTCCGTGTATTACTCTTTTTTGGAAGCAGTTTGTTGACCTCTCCAAAAAAATCCCAGATGTCCCCTAAGTTCTGGCTTCTGTTCCTCTCTGCCATGTCCCTTTCTATATATAAGAAATCCCTCCTCAATCAATGTAATAATGCTGCTAAAGCCCAGATCCCTCTACACTGGAAAGCCACAATCTGGAAATACCCCATCTGTCAAGGGCTGGTTCCAGCATAAAGACTACTACAGTATTTGTCCATGGCAGAGATGCTATATTCCTCCCCGGAATTCACTGCCACCTGGTTCTATTGGTTGGAATTGAAGCCCTCGGCTCTTACACCATAACTGCTACCCTTTGATATGCTTCCCTCTTCCTCTTGTGTCCTCCTTGTCCGTGTCTTGTCTGTTTCCTAGTTTGTCTTTTTTTACATACTGGAGAATGTGATGCCATCACGCATATACAGCGTCGTCTCCGGCTGCACTGGATGCACCCGAGCATAGGAAGAAGGAGCTGGACATTCTCTTTTTTTACAGGTATTTTTCTTTTCTTTATTTTTTTGTAAATAAACGAACATTGGTGGTCAAGTGGAAAACCTGTTTGATCACCGATGTCGTTTGTTTACGTTTTTACCGTATATCGTGGGTTTTGGTTAAAATTCAGCCTGTGATTGGCCACTTTTAGTACCAGATTAAGTATGCCAAAAAACAATTTAATAATGCTTAGGTACTGTTACATTGGCTAGGAAACATCATCTCTCAAGTCTAATACTGTTTGCAAAATAATAAAATTTTACCTCTACTGAACCACTCACTTGTATGTTCAATAGTACGTAAGTCTGGATCCAGTGCCATTTTAAGTACACTCAAACCACAGGTGAACACAGACGTAAAAAGGACTATTTACATTCAGCTACAAGTCATATCTATGTTATCTATTTCAGACCCATGCGATGTGACACGTTGAATGCATTTCAAAAATATTATTTTTATAACATTTACAATAAGACAGAGGCATTCACAAGGGCCAATTCAATTCCCAGTGAAGACAGGAAAAAGCTGTCCGTGCCCTTTCTCTTTTCTATTACATGTGCGTTTTCCCCTCAGAAGTCGTGAATACAATTGAATTGGCCCTAAAGTCTCCATTTACAGTGCGGTCACATCCGTTAAAGTCAACAACTACACATTGTACAGGTATCCAAAAGTAGCATTGCATGGAGTCTGCCCGGTATTTGAAACCACTGCCTGGATCCAGACTGAACTCCCCTCTCCCACTTACCTGTCCAGAACCCTATATTAACATTGAAAGTAAGCGAATCCGCGTGCATCAGTAACCCGCCAATTAGCAATTAGCTGGGCCCTGATTGTACGGAAAAGCAAACATATAAAGTTCTGTATGTTAAACTTTACAGTAGTGATGACTGCTGCTGTGGACAGTACTGATGCATTTCAGGTGTGTGCCTTTTGCGGGTCACCGAAACAAGTTCAATTTCATTTGCACCTCTCACGTTTGCAATGCGGCTTGGTCCAGGTCTACACTAACACCTGTTCTGTCATTGCTTTCAAACACTGGATCCGCCCCCAGGGCCTAAATTTACAAGTTACGGAATTGGAGAAGTGGGATGTTGCCCATAGCAACAAATCGTATTGAGTTCACATTCTCTAGTATATAAAATGAAACTGAGAGCTTGAATCAGATTAGTTGCTATGGGCAACATCCCCACTTTTACAATCCTGCAGCAAATTTAACCATACACATTTACAATTAGGGAACCTATATGCTATAAACTGTTACCCCAGTTTTTGAAGTGGTTCATGAGTTTGGCATTAAAAATAATATGAAATGAACTTGCCCAAAAATGATTTAATTTCTCTTACTGTAATATGATACATAAATTGTTTCAGGATTGTGATTAATTTGTATATTTGTCATAATACATTTCTTGGGATGGTTTCATAGCTATAAGATGTAAGGTGTGTCTGACTAGTCAATTATCTAGCTGTAATAATGATGCTGTCATATGTTTTAGGTAAGACCAGCCCAATATTATGGGTGGAGAAAAGGGCTCTCCTGTACAGCATCTTCACCCATCCCCGAGAGAGAAAGAAAGACACCTTTAACATCGCTGTGTGAACGCAGCCAGGAAGGAACATTCCTTTACTCCAACTGTGAAGGTGGGAGAGGATCTGTAGGGATTGTGCCAGAAGATACACACCATGGACTGGAAAGTTTGTGCACATTTAAGTGTTTTGCTTATTTTAATGGTAAGTTATATATTTACCACGCACACTACAATGATTTATTTGTTTATCTCGAGCCGTTTTTATAGTTTTATTAACATGTGTGTGTTTTAAATACAAAGTATTAGACAAGGGGACTACTTCTTTAGTTTATCTTTGTGGCTGTGTTCATTGATTTGGAACCGGATACAATACTATAATCTATAGATGGGNTACTATAATGTCTTGCAGTATTGTCACAAAAGCACAAATGCATCTTACTACCTTAACTAATCAGTGAGCTGCTGAGGCAACTACACCTATTCATCTCAATGTGTCATTACATGCCTGCGCTGTATTCAGTGTCTTATAGAAGGATAATTCAGAGGATAGAAGAGTCAGATATAGTTTTGAATTTTATCTAATTTAGTACGGTGTTTCATATCTTGTATATATATGCATTATAATGATTTCCTATACTTGCTTCTTTAATATCGCCATGTTTTCCAGAGAAGAATGTATTACTCTTTAACACACAATAGATCAAACTAACTTATACATGAGAAAGTTTTAAATCATAAGCATTTCTGTATACCTGCAGCACACAGATGGATAGCCTTTTACCAAATGCAGCCAATACATATTACCGCTTGTAAGAACGTGCCTCAGCATTGAGTTGCTCTGGATGCTCCCCGAGGTTCTTTTCGGATATGTAACCCCTTATAAACATGGCTGCCTGGCTACTGTCTGCGGTTTCATAAAGACAAGATTAATAGAAAATATATGTGTTTCCAGGATGCTAAATCATGTCCTGTAACCAAATGACTCTATGTAACTATAGTAAGTGCAGAAGAGAAGATGCATGATGTCTATTGGGCCACACTGCTGCATGCTGGCCCATATTAGGATTTAGGATGATGTGCCCTGTATTACAGCAGGTGCGGAGTGTTGGCTTCAGACATCTGACAGGTGGACGAAAGTGGAAACCAATTACTGGACCACCCAAAGTAAATCCCCTTTCACAGACACTTGACAAAGCATTTCAGGAATTATGTTTTGTATCCTCATCTTCAGTTCTGTAAAGAGCTTAGTGACAATTACTTCTGAAACCACAGGCTGTATAACACAGCTCTCAGATATATAAAACAGACGTGATATCCAACACCAGCATGTCACAATACAAATAGAAAATGATTACATCAGATGTTGTAAATAGATTCAAATGCTAAAAAATAACCATGATGCAAAGTAGCATTTTTCTTTATATAAAGTATGATTGCCAAAATTGTATGAAATGTTTCACTATACAAAACAAACAAAATCATATCTACATTTGTACATACACGAATTTCATCAACATGAACACAACAAGCTATAAAAACACACACACACAAAATGGGCATGTTAAGAACTGATTTATGTTACACCCAGGATTTAATGCATAATTGCTGTTTAGTTTTATAAGAAGGCTGGCCAATAGCAAAAGGAGTATCTGGGTCATGTGGCATATATTGAATTAATTCTGCTCTAATTATAAATTACAAATGATTGCTTTGGTTCTAAGCACATAGGAATGGCGTCCCTGTCCCCCTTTCTTAAGCAAATAAAAATATACCTATGTGACCCCGTTCACACACACTACCCTGGTAAATCAGTATTTAACGAACAGGGTTTTAGCTGTGGATCTGAATTACCCTGGTAATTAACCCAGTTCACAGTGCTGAATTACCCTGGTAATTCACAAACTACCCTGGTCCTACACTGTTCACACTGAACCAGGGTAGTTAGTAGTAATTTTAGCGCCGTTCACACAGAGCACACTACCAGGGTAGCTGAATTACCCGGGTAATAGCCCTCTGTGTGAACGGTGTATTAGTGACAGTTACAGGTTAGAATAGACTCCAAACTCCACATTTGGGGGTGATTTATCAATGATGAATAGGAGTTTATAGTTGGAGATACACAGATGAAACAGACACTACATGGGAGAGTACAGCTTCCAAGCCACCAATGAATTTGCTGTTACCTTTGCTGAGATCAAGCTCATGAAAATGTATATGTATGTGGGGCAACATAGAATTGGTGATATACTTAGGGAAATGTATTCAACCCAAAGTTACTTGTCCTGTGTGTAATAATGTATTTGCTACCTAGGCTATAGCTTCTTAGTTCTAGGCACACAGAGAATATTTATTATATTGGTACTGGATGTTTTTTGAGGGCAAACTAATAATAGAAGCAATTAGGACAATATGTTGTCATTTTGCAGCATGACATGAGCATGGAATGTACTGTAATAAGAGGACACTTGCACATTCTCTCTACATTCCTTCAATTTGTCATTTTTTGATTGAAGATGTCTCTTTGGCCAGCATTCATTGAAAGTTGAAATAAGGTGATGAATTTGATATAAAGCCACAATAGTATATGTATAATAGTATATAAGTATATGCTGTGTCTATACATTAATTTTATCCTGTCATTTTAGCAAAACAGTGGCAAAACCACCAGCACTTTATGATTTTATATGACATGTCTGGCAATGGAACAGCATCTTCTGCTTAAATTAGCGTGCATTCGTTTTGTCTAAGGAAGGCCTCCAGTGGCAATGGGCATTTCCCATGTAGACCCATGAAGAATTAGCATATTCATTTATGAGATAGTGTTTATAGTAATCCTATGTTATTTGGTTTTTTTCCAGTAAAAAATAAGACAAGAGGTCATGATTCCCAGAGAAGTAATACATATATGCATACCTTCATTATGACAATATACTGTATCTATTACATTTGGGAAAAATCCTTTCATATGGATTTCTTGATAAGGATAACTCACATGATGGCGGATTGATTCTGATTTGTCTATATTGCTGTTATAAGAAGGAAAATACAAACTATATGAAATCAAGAGCCCTATTAATGGGTCAGGCAGACCCTAGCACATTAATGCCCTTTCCATCAGGTTAATGAGACTCTATAATGGACCTCGGAAACAGGAGTCTGGTAAAGAACCTTTGTGACGCAGGACTCGTCCTCTTCCCTTTAACTAGCCATATGCCTTCTTAATGAAGAATCTGCTGGTCTGTTTAATTTCAGCTATATTCTCTGTTGTAATGATCCGCTTATGCAGCGTCCATAGTGTGGGCCTAAGTCCCTTTGCACTAGTCACTTGAGGACTACAGCATTGAGTCACTATATGGTATAGTCGTAGGTCTTCATGTTTTGGTTACTTTAAGGTGATACCTCTGGCTTCTACCTAACAACAGAGGGACAAATGTTTTGAAAGACCATCTGAAATATAAGTCTCTACGCATTGACCACTGTGAATCATCACTGTGGGTCTGCAGTGCTCCACACATTACAGAGTGGGCTGTCACCTGGTGGGGGCAGAGTGCTGCGGCTTTGGACAATATTGCCCTGGTCTTCACAATTCATTGTGGTAAAAAAAATTAAACTATATGATATGCCAACACAAATCACAAATAACAACTGATTGAACGTTGGGTTCAGTGTATATTTATATTTATATTTACATGAGGGTAAATATCCCCATACCATAAAAGATCAGAATAATGTTTGATATTCTATTAACATTGGTTGGGTAATTCATTAAAACTTGAGAGTTTGTACACTGCGCTTAGCGAAGGCTATTTAAACGTAATTGGGTTAAAGAAAACTGCATGTATAAACATAAAAAGCTATCAAATGTTCAATATACAAAAGGTGCAGAAGATGAGGTTGGGTGATGTTCTAGACTAGCAAGCAGCCGCATTTAGAAGTCATATGGTGAGTGTATATACAGCGCCCAAATTTTCAATCAGCGCCAGGCCACACTACTTTCACTCACATGGCCTTCCGATCAGGGCTCGAAGTGAGGGTGTATACGGGGGTATGACATACCGGCACTTCTCCCACTGTTGTAATGGAAATACTTAAAATCTCCATTGACTTCCATTATTCTCTGTGTTTCCATACCCTCCACTTCTGAATGTCCATACCCCCACTTCTAAATTTCCACTTCGACCATTGCTTCCGATCTTTGACCCCTCACTCACCTGTCACACCCCAATGTTGTAGACACAAGGGTCCGTAGTCCTTCTGAGAAGTTGAGCCATTGAGACCATTCATTCTATTGTACCAATAGAGTGTTCATGTTCAGAAAATAATAACAATTAATATTTTAACCAGGTTTTCACAGGAGGCATTTTTCAGAAACTAAACCAATGGCATTGAATGAATGGCATTCTTATAGGTATTATGCTGTCAATTCATTTAAAAATGGAAATAATGTATTTAGTTTGTCCTGATTTTTAAATACATTTAAGATAACACCCAGAACAGGAATGACATCTAATTGTAATAGTTTTGTCTACAAATACAGTGTATGTGGAAATATTGTGGTATGTTTGAAATTGACAGGTAAATTACATGTGGCTTTATATGTTATCACTGAGATCATCAGATGAATCAGAGGACTTAGTATTTCTGTAACCATTTGTGTTCTTGTGGCTTTGATTGCCCTCACTATAATAGGTGTATTATAGGTGTAATATGCCCACTGATTGCTGTGATTGTGCTTATATGTGGGGATCCTCATAATGTGCAATTGTAAAGGGATAATTGATTGGAGATAGTAGATGGATTACTGGAGGTGATTGAGAATTGGAGGGAAATGCTTAGATTAAGTCTGGACAGCATGGTGATTCAGTGGTTAGCATTTCTGCCTCTCATCACTCAGGACATTGACATATCTTTCTTGAGTTTGTATGATCTTTACATGGGTTTCTTTGGGTGCTCCTCCCACACTCCAAAAACATGCCAGTAGATTAAATGGCTACTGACTAAATTATACCTAGGCCTAAATTTACTAAGCAGGGAGATTGCAGGGAGATTGAAAAGTGGGGATGTTGCTGATAGCAACCAATCAGATTTATTCTTACATTATTCAGTATGTAAAATGAAACTGATAGCTTGGATTTGATTGTTTGGTATGGGCAACATTTCCACTTTTCCTGTTTGGTAAATTTAGGCCCTAATCTGTGTGTATCTGCCTTTAGGACAGGCACTCATATTGATGATTGTTTAAATTGGAAAGTATTACTTAATATGGTGGTGCTATATGAAAACATATTAATTGATAAATAAATAATTAAACACTAGGTCCTGATCTCCGATTCCAGCAGCGGAGTTCTGAGATTGTCCAAGATATCCTAACTCCCAAGTGGGTATCTGTATACCCCCTACTTAATATGGTGACAATGCCATAAGGGTTACATGCAAGGACCCTCCTCGCGCCTTGCGTACCACATGTATGCTTCCCAACGTGTCCTGCTCTGCCTTCGGAATATGTTCCTTGACCATGTGTACTCCTAAAAAAGGATTAATACATCCAGAGTACATCCATGTGTACTCTGGATGTATTACACTCTACGAGCAGTAAAATTCCATTTGGTGGAAACCTGGATGTGGCCTTAAATGCCTGGACTACTCCAGTTTCACTCCTGGTTAAACATCAATACACTATTAATACAGCAGTACAATAAAACTTAATTTATTTGCTATAAAGTTTATAACTACATTTTTATAGGTTTTTATTTTCCGCATTAATAGATATATAGAACTTTCATCTATCATTGTGCATCTTGTTGACAAGCGTAGCTGTTAATCAGCATTCATTATGATGATGGGAGTGCTGGGTGGAACCCACATCTGACTCATCCTTCATGAAACTCCCTTGTAATTATTGATGAAAGCCCAACGCCAATATATGTAGGCTCAGCACATAGTCATGTGAACTTGCTAGACGTTCCCATACACTTAGAGATTCCAATAAAATGTGACTAAACTGAAAAATCAAGAGATTGGCAAAACTGAATGACTCATATAGAATCTATGAAACTGTGCATCTAGATGTCTTAGATCGCTAAAAGTAATGTACATGAATTGAAAGGTCCAGTGTGATCAAACCCCATTATAGATTTTATACTGTATATACTCGAGTATAAGCCTAGTTTTTCAGCACTTTTTTTGAGCTGAAAGTGCCCCTTGGCTTATATTCTAGTCAGTGTCATATAAGTTATCCCAGTTTTTTATTAGGTGAAATAAGGTTCCTCGTCTCATATTCTGGTCAGCTTATACTCGAGTATATACGGTAGTTATGAATTGGATTGACTTTACTGAAGCGTTTTACACATTTTGCACAGAAATCCTAAATATCTGTAAAATATATGGCTACATTGATTTAGTCTCAGATATCTAGTAGTATCTTATTGTACTAAATTGATTTGTCTAATGCTAAGCATAAGATACAAGGAGAAGACTTGTAATAAAAGCATTGCGTCTTGCTGCATGCTCTCATTCTTAACCACTGACTTTATCTTTACCACAGGACAATACTAAACAATTTGTTGTTAAATCTAGGAAAGCTTCATGTGAAATGAGCTATTGCGGTACTAGACCATAAGGCGTGTGGCTCGTAGCTGGATAAAGTAGTGATTAAAAGTTTGTTTCCTGTATATCTGCCTCAGCCACACCTCACCCCAACTTATAAACTGACAGGGTACAGCTTAAAGCCTGTGATGCATGAATACAGGGCTGGTAAAAATGGGTGTCTGATAGATGCCTCCGGGATGTGTTGCTCTCATCTCTCTTATGATTCATGACACTGGGTGTGTATCGCGTTTTGTTATGTGCCATACAAACACACAGCCAAGTCTTTTCCTGCTCACCTACGCAATCCTCTCTCCCCTCACAGATTCCATATTAAATACTTGGGGGGGAATATATTTTACAATGGTTCTGACATCCCCTTTACACATACACATACATGTAAAATCTCCTGGTTACAGGACAGAGGACAAACAGAGGCAACAAATGTTAGGGTGAGGCTGTAGGGAGGGAATGGTTAAAAGAAGGGAAAGGTAAGGGGTAACCTGCAAGGAGGGTATAGTTTTAGAAAGTGACATTTAGAGTTAGGCTGCAGGACAGGAATGGTTAATAAAAGGGGAACATTAGGGGTAGCCTGCATGGAAGGTACAGGTCATAGAAGGGAAGATTAGGGTTAGCCTGCAATGAGAGGGGAATCTAGGGTTAGTCTACAAGGATTGAAGGGTTAGGGTAATGGAAGGGAATGGTTAGGGTGAGAGGAAACTTTGTTTTTAGGGGAAAATATACATTTCAGCGACATTAATGTATTCAGTTTTCTTAGTTGTATCCCATCCTTTTGATACATTTGTGTGGTTAGTAAAATCAAACATTTATATTACAAAAAAGGTAGGACACCCCTAGTCCAGATCCATCACCAGTTTATCATATGGTGAGATTATCATGTATTATGTATCTATGTATGTATGTTATGTAGTGTGGGAGGAATGTGTGTGTCCATTACAACATGTTAAAATTCTAAACCTTCTGGGTGAATTCTGGAAGCTGAGACTCTTCCAATTAAGCCACAAGTCATCCATGGCATTATAAGTGATTCATTTATCAGTACCTATATGGCATTGGATAAGTGGAGTTAATGTCCATAGCAACCAATCAAATTCAAGCTCTCATTTTTATTTTACATGCTGGACAATGTGAGCTGAAATCTGATTGGTTGCTATGGGGAACTTTTCCAATACCCGCAGCTTAGTAAATTTACTTACTTTGAGAACTATGGACTAGATTCAGACTTCAGTGTATTTTGTGTACAAATTGAGAATGACAATTCTGCATGGAAGAATTAGGATATTATAAAAAAGGGCAGAAGTTGGTAAAATAATGTGATTTTTTTGGCTATTTTTCCCCAGTATTTATAGCAATACAATTTACATTTGCAGAAGTGGTTGAAAAGTACTCTGGTGCACATTAAGTGCATAGAACAATGTTCTGTGTCCTAGTTGTTCCACCCGCAGGGCCCGACCTGTCCCCCCATCCCATTCTACATTCCATTTAAATGAAGTAATTAGGGAGAGGGTAAAATTGCGCACATAGCGGTCAAATGGACCGCTGATCCGTACAAAGTACCTAATGTAGAGAGGGGAGTAACAGGCGAGTTCATTTTCTTCTCACACACTCCCACGCTGCTATTCGTATATATTTAAACATAATCATGCTAAATAGACCACATAGTCAAAAAGTATCAGTAAGTGGACATCTTACATGTGGAACCAGTGGTTGAAGTGGAAATTCAGAAGTGGTGGTATGGAAACATAATGGAAGTCAATGGAGATTTGTAGTTTTTCTGGGAGAAGTGCTGGTATGGCATACCCCCGTATACACCTCCACTTCGAGCCCTGTGTGGAACAGTGTATAACTATTTGAGTTTTCAGAATGAATACATTACCATAAATTGATAGCATTGATTGAACTAACCTGTTTCATTTTCTTTACTTTTTTCATAGATATCTTCACAATGTAGCTGTAATTGGAAAGTTCAGGTAATGTATACACATTTGTTACATACATAAACACTTTGTAGCATAGGAGGACAAGGAGCCTTTTAAGAAAGTGATAGTATTGTTATAGTATGAAAGTATTGTTTTGAAACAACATTCTTGGAACATACTTTATATCACATAAATGGGGTGTTTACAGTTTTACTAAGCGTTTTTTTTTACAACATTGACACCGCACACCCACTCACCTGGAAAAATAATAATAACAGAAAAATCCCATCTATCTCATTCAAATATATATTATTAAGATTTATATTTCATATATCGCCCTAATCTGATGGGAGGTGCTGTCCCTCGAACAAAATATATAAACTGAAAAAAGAGGACAGAACAGATGTTCTATATATGGGACGCACTCACTTCTGTGCTAATTCAAAAATAGGGGTTTTATTAATCCTCATTTAATGACTTCCAGAACAAATAGTATAAATATTAAAACAATACATTTTATTACTTCAATTTAAAAACATGGGAGAGTTCTTAAAGCAGCGAAATATTAATTTTTTTTAATTTTTTTTATTATTTTTTTAAATTTTTTTAAATTTTTTTTAATATTTCGCTGCTTTAAGAACTCTCCCATGTTTTTAAATTGATGTAATAAAATGTATTGTTTTAATATTTATACTATTTGTTCTCCTGGAAGTCATTAAATGAGGATTAATAAAACCCCTATTTTTGAATTAGCACAGAAGTGAGTGCGTCCCATATATAGAACATCTGTTCTGTCCTCTTTTTTCAGTTTTACTAAGCGTGTAAGTTCTTACACATGACACATACTGGGCCCAATTCAACTGGGTATGAAATGTTGAAATGTGTTATTTTCTAATTAGAATAATAAATAATAATACAATTGTAAAAAACATGACACTCAACTAAAAAAGTTTGTATTGTCACAACCACAATCTCATCTGAAACCTTGTGACGTATAGATGACGCAAGGGGTTGATCCGAACAGCCAACAGTAACCCAACAAAATTGTACTTAATCATCATAAACCCAATATGACGTCTCTTGTTAACATTATGTATGCGTTTATAAACCAAGCAAATTGTCACGTGAGTCCTTACACTCTCATGGGCAAAACCATACCCCACGAGACAGGAAATTATTAATTATCTGAGCCTGGGGTTGGTAGAAGGTCTGGGACACTCCCTGCAGTGAAACATTCCCCTAGAAGTGCACAAATCTTTAACCACAGATTTCACATCATTCACTCTCATATGCCCCTATTGGCCCCACCTCTGGAATGGGATATTGGAGGATGGGGCGGTTGGGTAGTCTGAGACCAAGGCTATAAAACATTTGATAACAGACGGTCTGATTAGATTAGGTCAATGGCTGCTTTTTTTAAAATACATCTTTAAATACAAGAATACACAGTATTCAATTACAAAATNATGACCCGAATGCCATTGTCCTTCACACATTTCCATTCACACCTCCCCCAGTGCTTCCTCTCCACAAAAGAAGAGGAAGTTCTATTATGAATGACAGATGGGATGCCAATATTCATAAAGAACTTCCTCTCTTGTCGGGAACAGGAGGTTTCGGGGGAGCAGTTGGGCACCTCTCTGCTGCCTGCCACGGCTGCCCCACCACTTGCTGGGAACTTTATACGATATAAGGGGGAAATCGCCCTGTTTATCGGCACTGATTGCCACTAGAAAGATATTGTTCTGGTGGACGCCCATCTTAACTGCATTCATTAATGAAAATGCTTAATTAATTAATGTCAGTAAGGGCAATTCAGTGGGGGTTTAGTAAGACACACATATTGCAGTGTATAAAACATACAATAATATAAGAAACATTTGTAGGGAACAATGTCTGACAAATCGAAGACAAACCAAATAACAGAACTTTGAGACTATCTTGGTAACCAATAATGTACATGGTTGTAGAGATATACTTTATTATGGGGCAAACATAGGTTTTCACCCTATAATGTCCTAAAGCCATTTTGTGACATCTATAACCTCACATAAAAACATCTGTATTGAAGAACAGACCTTTTTTTCTGCAGATAAATAAAAAGAAAGATGCAAAGGGGCAGATACTATGGGAAGACTATCATACTAAAAGACAGAAACGTGAATGGATTGTACCCCCTGTATCTATAAGAGAAGAAGAAGACAACAGACACAGAAATCCATTAGCCAAGGTAACAAAATACCATGTTGTAATGCAATAATATATATGATTGATAGATATGTAAAGGATATACGCTGAAATTAGTTTGATATTTTGGTTGTGCAGCTCAGCCCAGCATCAAATTTATAATTCAAACCTGAGCCTTTATTAACCAAACACTTTGTGATCTAAAACAATACATTTGTTTATCCAACAGAAGCTACTAACAAGGACATTTGATATCTCATTGTAAGATTGTGCAGTACATTGTGTTTTCATTTGCATATGGAATATATGACTGTAGTAGGAAAAGAAAACTGTTACAGCTGAGTGATAATAATCTTAAGATGTTATATGTTATATTAGTTTGGATAAAGGATTTAATGCTCCTTAACATTACAGTGTAACTGGGAGATAACTACAAGGACTAAAGCTGGACACTGACAAGAACAATGATTGTTCTAGTGTGATTGCAGCCGAAATATCCCCTGGATAGACCAGCCCATACAGTATCATTGATGATCATGAAATTGGGCAAATAATTGTTTAGTGTGTGGCCAACTTTAGACAAGATCTTGCAAATAGTATTCCTAGTAACATAAAAACTATTTAAAAACTAAAACATATCTGAGAAAAAGAATGACATTTATTATTTTTATCTCTAATTTTATGCGAACATGCCTCTTTAGTCTTCCCACCTAATTAGACTATACTGCTATATATTACATGAATACTATCCATATATTTAATTTCAGGTGCATTCTGACATCGAGGTGAAGAAAGGCTTTATAACTTACAGAGTGACTGGGCAAGGGGTGGATCTCCCTCCATATAATCTCTTTGTGATGGACCATAAAACAGGATTCCTGAATGTGACAGGTCTTATTATTGACCGTGAAGTAATATCAATGTTACATGTAAGTGCGTCTTCTTGTTATCCATTTCTGAAATCTAATAAATCGTCAATTGTCAGCCTACAGTGTCCTTTTAGTTTGGAAAATGGCCATTTATAATATTTGGCAAAGAATATACAAGATTCAGCTTTCCAGCCGCTACACAACTACGCAGGTGCCAAGCATGCAGAATGCTAGGGGACCCGTCCGCTGGGTCTTTCCTGCCCCTCTGATTTATTAGATTAAAATCATGGGGCTTTTACATTAACAACATTCTTGACGTTTGCTATTATTACTTTATTCAAGTGAATAGAAGAGAAAATAAAAACAACATTTTAATTCTAATAATTGATGGCAATATGGTAAATTATTTTCACATATAATAAATGTACATAAATATCACCATGTTTTTGAAAGTACTATATACGTTCATTTGAAATGTGTCATATAAATGTGAATTTAGGCTTTCTATCTAGCAAGTTGTGACATTAACAATTATCTTATCATTTTGTCGTTTACTGATGTCTCCCCTCCCTAGATTACAGTCCACGCCGTGACCTCCAGTGGCCAAGAGGTGGAAAAGCCGCTAGAGATGCGCGTCAGAGTATTGGACATCAATGACAATGCGCCAGTGTTTTCACAGGGTATTTTTGTTGGTTCAGTAGAAGAGAGAAGCAAAGCAAGTAAGCATATTTTTTAAAACATACATATATACACATACACTGTAAATAAACTTATAAGTAAAAACATTATGTTACATTGTATACATTATAAGTCTTATGGACGGATAATTAATGTCATTGGTGTCGTCAGTTGTCGCTAATTTTTCTTTTATTAACACCTAGACACGATGGTGATGCAAATTATGGCTCAAGATGCAGATGAGGAAAATACAGTCAATTCCCAAATTGCTTACAAAATATTATCCCAGAGCCCTTCAGATCCTCCAATGTTTATTATGAATCAGTACACTGGAGAAGTATTCACCATGTCCAGTTACCTTGATAGAGAGGTATGTTCTCTCATGTTGTTTCATGTTTATTCATTTTTTATTTGTTTCACAAGTTATATATGAGCATTTCCAGCTTTACCCAATCAATAATTTACTTTTGCAAGCCAAGAATTACAAATAGTACGACTGTATTTGGGAGCCTATATTTACAAAGCTGGGAGAATGAAAAAGTGGGGATGTTGCCCATAGCAACCAATCAGATTAAAGCTCACATTCTCCAGTATGTAAAATTTAACTGAGAGCTTGAATGCTGATTGGTTGCTATGGGCAACCTTGTGTAAGTGTAAAATAAAAGTACCATTAAATGATATCATTCTTATAGTAACAACACGGTCTTACACACCTAACAAGTTATAATATTACATTTAGGAATACAAAACATGAAACCCTAACACTACCCTTTACTTACTACTTACTTTCCTCCTTCATTTCCATTGCTTTCTACATCATTTTTATTCACGCTTAATTTTGCATTGTTAATTTATTTCATTCTGTTCCCCATTTTGCACTCTACAATACTGTTCTCTACTTACTATGTTCTAACTTGTACTCCTATGTTCTGTCTTTTAAATAACCTTTTTATTATTATTATTATTATTAATAATAATAATAATAATAATAATACTTGCTTAATACTTTTATGTTTAAATTTAATTTTATTTATTAAAATGAAATAACACTAATGTATTATTAATGAAAAAAAAACCGATGCTATGTTTTGTGACATGCAAACATGTATTATGCTGTATTATACCTCTTAGCCTATTTGCCTGTACACCTCCATTTGCATGTTTTATACCCCGTTTACATTACCTCATATTAACTGCCTTTTTTGATGAAAAAGCCGGCTTCTAAACTTAGTGTCAATGCTCCATTTACAAAAAGACGGCTACTGAAAGCTGGTGTTCAGAGCTTGCTTTTTAGAAGGAGTTTTGCCCTCATATACGGCTTTTTCAGTCAGTGTGAACAGTATATAACTGGCTTTCCTCTCCCATTGTGTTTGTGCAGTGCTGATTGGCTCACACAGTCAGCTGTTACCAGCACAATACTGTCTGTCTCTCCCTCCTCCCCCTGTACTGTTACCAAAAAGCAGGTTTCAGTGTGAACAGTGCAGTTTTTAACAAAAAAAGCTGGCTTTTTCAGCTAATGTGAACTGTCCTTTTTTCACAGCCCCTCCAATTTCCCCAGCTCTACACCTTGGCTCTTAAGCCAGCTTTGTCAAGGCTGGTAATGTGAACGGGGTATTAGTTTCATTTTCATTGCCACTTGTACCACCTATCCAGTGTTACTATTAATGTTGTAACTCTGGATGTGTCGTATGCATTTTAAACAATGGATCTGTGTGTCCACTGCACTAACTGCACTTGTATTGTAGTAGATGCATCATTAACCTATCATTCTCTATTCTAGTCAATAAGTAGTTACAGCCTGATGGTTAGTGGATCAGACTTGAATGGAGGTCCTGGAGGACTTGTTGGACAATGTGGTGCTGATATCAATATTAGGGATGTGAATGACAACTTTCCAGTGCTTGAGTTTGATACAGTAAGTCAACCGGAAATACCAACTTCAACATAGCAAAGTAAAATAAAATGATATCAAGACAGTCTAGACATTAGAATAACTTTAGAATAACTTCTGGAGCAGTTCCAAACAATACTTTTTTGATAGGATCCTGGCATCTGTACAATAGGGCACATACACAAGCTGTCTGTCATGGGAAAGTTAATGGTTGTGGACACGTAAGTGGTAGAGATAGTGAAAGAGAGGGGAGGTCGCTAATCTCCTCTCCCTCCTGTAAGAACAGATCTCCATTCACACAGAGGANCCAATCAATTGTTATTAGGAAAGTAATAACAAAGTTACATAGTGTGTCATGTTACATATTTTAATATTCATCTGCATCACTTAAAACATAAACAACTACTATTATTGTTCAGATTATTTTATTGTTGTGCATTTATGTGGATACACAGCACATAAACTGGCTCAGTTGGTTGCCATTTCATAGATGCGGGGTGTCATTGTCCATTTTGACCCAGTAGCTAAAATGTCTTATTAAAGCTCTAGATTACATGATACATTTTACGATATTTTTTTTAATATACTTTTATCACAAATTNAGGCAACAGTTTAGCAGGAAACAATGAGTCTAATTACAGTGTCTAATAAATGTTTCTTTTATTACTTTTTTTCCCAGTATTCAGTTGAACT
>JABWIB010007123.1:0-19142 GCA_016617825.1 Platyplectrum ornatum
GCACAGGTATGGGGCCTCGGCTAGGAAGCTATAAGGATTTAAATTGTATAGTAAGTACATGTTTACATCTCACATGATGGGGGTGAAGAATGTTAAAGGTAGGGTCCCATCATTTTTTGCTAGCATGGATGGCTCAGTGAATAGTACATAGCGCTGATGTTGTGCGTTTAATTCCCGGACATGACTTAACTGTGTTGAGTTTGTATGTTCTCGCAGTGGCTGCATGGATTACATACCGGTAGGTTAATTGGCAGCTGAGTGAATTGTCCCTAGTGTATGTGTAATTGCCCCTATGTATCAATCCCCAATCTCCTATAGAATGTGAGCCTGTGCAGGGCTCCCCTTCCCCACCCATTTAGTCTATGT
Organism: Platyplectrum ornatum; assembly: GCA_016617825.1. Taxonomy (NCBI): domain Eukaryota; kingdom Metazoa; phylum Chordata; class Amphibia; order Anura; family Limnodynastidae; genus Platyplectrum; species Platyplectrum ornatum. The sequence continues at coordinate 367 of JABWIB010007123.1, forward strand.
CAGCGCTGCAGACAGTTTGTAGCGCCTAATAAATAAGCGATAATAGTGTATATCTGCTGTTGGTAACTCTACGAGGTACGTGACATCATCTTGCACCACAGTAGTTGGGGTACACGGGGGGTACACATTCAGCCCCGTGTGGAGATGACATCACTGTCACTCTGCTTCTTACCAGTGAGGGGTGCATATTGTTGCAGTAGGTCTGTGAGTGTAGTGTATACAGGTGAGTCTTGATATTACTGTCTTTAGATAATGTTACATTGTTGGAGTGTACTCAGCTCTTCTTGCTGCTGTTTTGCATGAGAGATAATTTGTTGTTTTGTGTACTGCAACAAAGTTATTAGTGTTGTGTTTCTTTTAAGTATCTGGTCAGATTTATTCCATATACTGACAGGATAGAGAAGTTATGCAGTCTTCTTTGTTGCTATTCTTCACAATAATGTGTTACATAATATACACCCTTCTTTAAATGAAACGTCTTTAAAATGTTACGTGGCTACAGAACTATTACCACTTTTCCACCAAAAACCTGTTCAGACACTGGGGTTTNTCAATGCAAAAATAGAAATTCCCATTTCCCACCCCAGATTATTGCAATGTCACCCTGGGTTATTCCACTGCCTGTGTAAACCCACACTGCTGTATGGATAAGTGTAGTAGAAATACTATTGTCATTCATACTGCAGAGTGGGTTACAAGAGTTCACGCATTCATACATTCTTCTGATCTGGCGGCATTATGCTACTGTATAAATGATTATAATACTGTAATATGCCCTCCTCCGCTGTGCTATGAATACAGCAGAGTTTACTATATTTTCTTCATGTACACAGCAGCATATGCTCCGGTGTTGGATCAGGGGTTTCTGGTCAAAAACCCAGGGGCACCGCTGTATCCACCACAGGTACCAGGTTAAGAACCTGATAAAACATGTACCTGGTCATACCCTTTTTCCACCAACGTATAAAAACCTGTGTTTTTGCACATGAGCGCGCATGTGTTTTGCTGGTGGAAATGGGTACCTGGGAGAAGAACCTGGTCATGTCACCCAGGTTTTATTTGCTAGTATAGATCTGCTGTATGTGCAAAAGAATGACTTCACTGAAAGGGTAGTGGATAAGTGGAATAGCCTCCCATCACAAGTGGTGGAGGCTAATACTAAGCAGCTTGGGATAAATAGAAGGGGATTCTGAGTCTCAAACTAAATACAGAATACATTTGTCAGTATAGATATAAATACACAATGGGGCAGACTGGATGGGCCATGAGGCTCTTATCTGCCGTCACTGTGTTTCTGCAAGCTGCTACTCTTGGTTCCATAACACTTTGTAGAGCTATAGGTTTGCTAGGCCTGTTTAAGTTAGGACTTCTATTAGTAGCATTGTGAAACTCATAAGCCAAACTATTAGGATCATTGATAACGTATTTGCTCTTAAACTAAACAAGATGTAACACGTGCGCATAAGTGTACAGTTATTTGCATTTGTAATAAAAGCGTCCTGTATACCATACACTTATAAATAGCTTTCATGAAAAACAAGATAGAAAAAAAGTATCCAAGTGCTGGTGTAGTGGTATACTGCTACTACACATGGACAATGGTCCAAAAAAAAAAGGATTTTATTAGCACCTAAACCCCCCTATCTACATGGTAAGAAATCACAGTGACTGCGGCTGTAGAAGTCACAGCCTCTGCGCATACAGCTCAGACATCGGGGAAAAGGCTGCCATTTCCCTGCTTCCTATTTAGAGTTGTGTTTCTGTTAAAACTCAGGTCTCCGAATAAACCAGACCATGGGGGTATATTTACTAAGCCGTGAGATTGGAAAGTGGAGATGTTGCCCATGACAGCCAATCAGATTCAAGCTTTTAGTTTCATTTTACACACTGGAGAATGTGAACTCAAATCTCACTGCATACTCACGGCTTAGTAAATATACCACCATGTGTGCGCTGACACTTACAAGTTAACCTCCAATCTCAAGTGTACAGATACAAATCCCAGTCCATGTGAAACCTCTCACCTTGCTCTTCTAAGAGGATCCTGCTACAGTACACTTTCTCCCAGTCTCGGCCAGACCGGCTGCCGCTCACACTCCACCTTTGCTGCATGACGTCAGAATAAGGCAGTTGTTGGAATATACTCACATTGGTAAAGTGCTCGGTGATTGGGCCCCAGGTTGTCTGAATTTTAAGCTTGAGCCAGGATTAAATGTTCTAAACAGTCCTTGCAGTGTTGGGTCAGCAGGAGGGGTGAATTGGACATAGAATGGATAAGTGTGAACCAAGAGCTATAACATCGGATAATGTGAATGTTTAGTCTGAATGATGATCCAACATCATATATTGAACCACTACTCTGTGACTCACTATTCACTAGTGTTTTGTGGCTTAATTTNCCATTTTCTTAAATAAATGTTCAGGTCAATGAGAAGATGCATGTCTTTAATGTATTATAAGAACATGCTGCTGTATAGCACTGTCACTTATAACTTCATATTAGCNTCTTGATTGTTTATGGTAGTTCACAAATGGAAACAGTTAATGGTTTTAGATATAGAAGAGATATAACTGAACCCCCACCACCTACGTCTTACTGCACACACAAGAAACCTCTAATAAACACACTTTCATGAGGTTAAGATCATTTCAATTAGTGCTTTGTGGTTGTCTGTTATATTGAATAGATAAATAGACTTATCAATGCATTACATAAGTGGGGGTGTTATGGCTGTGCAGCTTTTGTGGTTTGCATTGAAATGTACCAGGAATGCACAAGAAGCCTAAGGAAAGCCATGTTACTGGTATTAATAATATTATTTGTCNTCCATGTTATACACTCTTCTGATTCATACTGTATTTTTATTTCACTTTATGCACTTAGACCTTGTTTGACAACCAGAACAATGCAGCAAAAAAAGAGGAAGGTGAAAGCAATAACAAGAATGACTCCTCCAAGAAGATGTCTGTGGAGAGGGTGTACCAAAAGAAGACCCAGCTGGAGCATATCCTCTTGCGACCTGATACATACATCGGATCTGTGGAGCCCGTCACTCAGGTGCCCCCCTTGTCTATGTTATATCTATCTGCACCATAAAACNACTACAGAATTATGGAAGCTTCTTAGCATCTGTACTGATGAGATAAACCAGTTACACCACCGGCATAAGTGCATTAGTGGAGATATGAGTTTAGCTAAGGAGGTATTTGGTATTTTGCTGTATATATTCTTAAAAAAATGTAAACATGTATGTGATAGTATAGAATGGGGCAGAGACACACACGTTCTGTGCTTTCTAATGTTTCATACGAATAGACTGAACACAAGAGGTTACATATTGCTGCATTTATACTACACTTCTACTTTACATGCCATCCCCAAGTTTCCCTAGAAACCACAATCCAGGAATCCTGCTTGCACACTAATGAAGNATGTTAACAATCTTCCTACATTCTAGTTTAGGTGGTTGAACTTCCCAGCTATACACTGTAATCATGTATCACATTGTGGAATGGTACCAATCCCATACATTGCTGAGCTATCTATTGACTCTATTGCGATGAATCGATCATTACTTATAGGTTTCTTTCCTCAAAGTTGACAAGTAGATCTAATGTCTGATGAGAGAAGCTACAATCTATTCTTATTGTTTGTATTCATATGTCATTCTCTTGTTTTTAGGCAATGTGGGTATTTGATGAAGATGTTGGAATGAATTGTCGGGACATTACTTATGTGCCAGGGTTATATAAAATATTTGATGAGATTCTTGGTAAGTTATGTGTATATGAATGTAATGTGTTTTCTTGTAATGTGCTGTTACCCAATCTGACATTGGAGAGTTGTTAAATAATGTAGTGAATGTGCTGTTTCCATTCCATGTTAAATGTTAATTGTGTTAATTAACTGCTAGATTGCTGAAGATGACGTTCTGATTGAACATTGTTGACTTCACGTCTAGTGTTTTACACAATCACATTCACTACTATTGGTTAAGTGTAGTGTAATAGTGAAGTGTAATATGAATGAATGACTCAAAAGGATAAAAACGTTTTCAATGGGACATTCGCTGTCTTTCTATGCTGAACAATGTGAATAATGTAGTAAAAGGAATGAAGGCAAATCACCAATGGCNCAGACTGTCCTCCAGTACATTCCCTGTTCTGAGACATTGCTCAACTCCTGAATATAATTATGGACAGGTGTAACATAATTGTAGATGTTACAATAAGCAAGAGGCTTTTCTNTTGTTTTCCTTTGCCCTGTCTGTTTTTTGGAGATGAGTTCATTGTGCATGAAATACACGTCATTGGGCTGCATTGCATGTTTTGTGCGGTAGCTGTCCTTCCTTCCTTTGATTTTCAGTAATCACTACACGTGAGTTTTTGTACGCTGGAGTAAGCAGGGGGCTATTGTTGGAACCTTTTTGTGTCCATATGTACCCCGACAGATCTGGTGTAGGGCGTAATTGAATTCAATACCTTCGTTATTGTATCCTGTGTTTCCTCTGCTTTGTGTTTGGTTTTCTCCTGCTGCCAGAGTGAGCATTAGTATTTGTTGTAGTGCCATTGTAGCATCTAAAACTCCTCTTGCCAGGTATTTCTCTTTACAGTATACAAAACCTTGGTGTAGATGGCTATTGTTACTAAACAGACCAACAACTGACCTCTGACCCTGTACAAATAATATAACTATAAGATACAGGGTTTCTTAATGGTGGCCTTTTAAGCATTGTAAATAGAATATATGCCATTGGTTTAAGGTGTACACCTATCTGGTATTTATATTAATAGTATTTACTGTGTTTGTTTCCTTTACATGTTTCTCTTCTCTTTTTCAGTCAATGCAGCTGACAATAAGCAAAGGGATAAAAACATGAATTGCATAAAAATCTCTATTGATCCGTAAGTAAAAAGCAAATAGAAATCCTATAATTTTAGTGTATCTACCAAGTTTTTGAGGAGCTTTATGTTTTTACTAATTTATCTTCTTCCATTAACAGTGAATCTAATATTATTAGTATATGGAATAATGGGAAGGGAATTCCCGTGGTAGAACACAAAGTGGAAAAGGTGTACGTCCCTGCTCTGATTTTTGGACAATTATTGACCTCTAGCAACTATGATGATGATGAGAAAAAAGTTACAGGCAAGTATTTTCATTTTACACTGTTTTATNGTCACCTTGATGCTTGCTACAAATAATTTTTTACTCCTCTTAAACTGCAATACATGTGACCTGCTTCATTTTAGATCTTTTGCTTGTTCCATTTAATCATAGGGCTGACACGTTTAATACATTTTTGATATGTAAAAGTCTACTACAGAGTTGGTTGCATCTTTTGTATTTATTTTGTACTTTTTCCTATTGTCTTTATTGTATTATTACAGCAAGATGTTTTCTTGTGTTTATAGGTGGGCGTAATGGCTATGGTGCTAAACTTTGCAATATATTCAGTACAAAATTCACAGTGGAAACTGCTTGCAAAGAATACAAACACAGCTTTAAACAGGTATGGACCGGTACAACCAAAACAGATGTACAATGGTCAGCATTGAAATGGTTTCAGAGACCTTTCAACATATACTTCATGTTTAACACTTCTCTTATTATCTTCCCTCCAGACCTGGATGAACAATATGTTAAAATCCACAGAACCGAAGATCAAACACTTTGATGGGGATGACTACACCTGTATTACATTCCANCCTGATTTAGCTAAATTTAAAATGGAGAAACTAGACAAGGATATTGTGGCCCTCCTAACAAGACGCGCATACGACGTTGCAGGTTCCTGCAAAGGCGTTCGTGTCATGCTTAATGGCAAAAAGCTTCCTGTAAGTGTTCTACAATTTATAAGCCTGCGTGTGAAATCACGAGCTATGGATATTAAGTATCTCTCTCCCGTAGGTAAATGGGTTTCGCAGCTACGTAGATCTTTACGTAAAGGAGAAACTGGATGAAACGGGTGTCGCGTTGAAAGTAATTCATGAAGTTGTGAATGAACGGTGGGATGTGTGCCTCACATTGAGTGAGAAAGGCTTCCAGCAGATCAGTTTTGTAAATAGTATCGCTACCACAAAGGTGAGTGTATGCCACTGTATACAATACATAAATAACACCAGCTTCTATGTCAAGTATTCTATCAAANAAATGTTGCTTAAAACATCCTGTCCATCTATATTTGTGTACACTCACAAAACAAACAAAACCCCGTCCACTTGAACCNTTTAATCAAATATATAAAATAATTTTCACCTGTACACACACAGACGCAATACAAGGATCTAAAGGCAGACCTGCACTATTTACAACCCCCCTCCAAGATACATAAAGTGGAGGCAGCCGAAAAATGAAGACACNCCATAAGGTTCCTTTAAGTTTTAGGCACTTACAAGCTGCCAGGATTGACAGCAATGGGCAGACTTCACACTGATTTGAAGTTTAACCAAGCTGTAGAGAGAGGATTTTCATTGCAATAATATTTANTTAAATGGCATACATCTTTACATGATGGTGAATCGCAAATGTTAGGGAGTGAGAAATTACACTTGTTTTGGTCGCTTTAACTGTTATGTGAAATGTAGAATGTTCAGTTATTGAGTNCTTCTTCCCCACAAATTTGACTTTTTACTATTAAANNTTTTNAATTTGTTTATGGGNTTTTATGAATTAGGAATGTTACAATAACACCTTTTTGTTACCTTGTTGCAGGGTGGTAGNCATGTAGATTATGTAGTAGATCAAATAGTCTCTAAACTTATTGAAGTTGTGAAGAAGAAGAACAAAGCTGGAGTTTCTGTGAAGCCCTTCCAGGTACATACATTAATGTTATACATTATTAATGCATTATTTTCTTGTGTACTGAAGATTTTTCCTTCCAAATATCAGTATCTGCAGATGTCACTGCTACAGTAGTTTTAAAACATAATGGTATAATTTTCTTTTATGACACTCTAATGTAAAAACCAAAAGCTATTCAAATGTTGCTTTGCTTGAAGTTTTAATTTGGTGATGCTCTTTACAGGTAAAGAATCACATATGGGTTTTTGTCAATTGTTTGATTGAGAATCCCACCTTTGACTCTCAAACGAAAGAAAACATGACTCTCCAGGCGAAGAGTTTTGGCTCCAAATGTCCTCTGTCTGAGAAGTTTTCAAAAGCGGTCAGTATCACTGAAAGGTTTAACATACAATAGTGACCTAAATTCTTATGATAATTGAAAATGATGACCTTTGTATTGGATATGAGTTCAAAGCTTTTTTTAATTTCTCCTTAAACCTCGGCAATCAATGTTATGTAACAATCTGTAGAATTCTGTCTTTTAATTTGGATCAAAATCGCTGTGCCTCTTATTCCTAATGCTACTATTATATGGGATTTTTTCATTTTGTGTTTAGGCATCAAATTGTGGTATAGTNGAAAGTATTCTGAACTGGGTGAAGTTTAAGGCTCAGACACAGCTAAATAAGAAGTGTTCTTCTGTGAAGCACAGCAAAATTAAGGGCATTCCTAAACTGGATGATGCAAACGATGCTGGTAAGTCCTCTTTACATCCACATTACTAAACCTGTAGGGAAAACTAAATGCACGGGGATGAGCTACTGTATATTAAATTGTGTAGTGTGTAATTCTTAGAATTTTTATTATTATAAGCTCTTTGTGGCCTTGTTTGCACAATAAATGTTGTTTTTTTGTTCCATTTACTAAAGATGTATTTCATAGACTATAAAATGAAATCCATAGAATGTNTGTTTTTATTAGCTTTATCTGAAAAACTAGACGCTCCCTCTGCTTCATTGTAGTTACTGGCTTTCTTTCTTAGGTGGAAAACATTCCTTGGACTGCACTCTCATTCTGACAGAAGGAGACTCTGCCAAGACCCTTGCAGTTTCTGGCTTAGGTGTTATAGGACGTGATCGATATGGGGTATTTCCTCTCCGAGGGAAAATCCTCAATGTACGAGAAGCCTCGCACAAACAGGTATTTCCAATCNTAAATATAGAAGGCAGTTTATTTGTTATTACTACTGGTTTCCGTCCAAAATACAAATTGACTTGTGTTTTTGTTTTTTGTTTTTTTGTGTTTTTTTTTAATTTATTTTTGTATAAACTGTTTCAGTTAGCATCATAAATTAACCATCCAGAGTAGCACCCAGCATATCTGACATATACATACAGGCTTATAGATAATAATAACGTAAGGCCCAAGGCACAACATGGGAGTAGAAGTGGCATACTGTCCTGTGTGCAAGGACCCAGTGAAGCGTCGTAACATTTTCCACCCTTTGCCTTGGCCAAATTGGTGACTTAAACCTCACCCAAAACCACAGAAGCTGATGTGAGAATACTAGCTGTGGTTACCATTCGCAATTTGTGATGTATTCCCNGCTGGTTTATTTGATCTACAGTGAAACATTCAACAACAACTTTTTTTTAAACCGTACTTTTTTTCACACTTCACACATTGCTAAATACAAAAATATCACCACTTATAAAATGTATTAATAGTGACAAACTCCAATGTTTCTCAACAGATTATGGAAAATGCAGAAATCAACAACATCATTAAAATAGTTGGTTTACAATACAAGAAGAGCTATGACGATCAAGAATCCCTCAAATCTTTGCGCTATGGAAAAATCATGATTATGACGGATCAGGTAATTTGCACTAGTCTGGAATTGTTTGTTTGCCAAGCTGTGTGGTGTTTTATGCTTGGGGAGATGAGATGGGTGCATACAAATATGGTGGTCACAAGAATAAATGTTTGTTCAGCAGTGTGTGTTTGAATTATTCTTTTTTGTCCTGACCACATGTGTTAGTGACTGTAACTGTACTAGGTATTCCAACCATACTTTTTATTTTCTCTTCATAGGATCAAGATGGCTCACACATTAAAGGTTTATTGATTAACTTTTTCCATCACAACTGGCCGTCTCTGCTTAAACACAGTTTTCTGGAGGAGTTCATTACTCCAATTGTCAAGGTACCTTTTGCTTTAATTGTAGTTCTCAGGTTTATTTTGTGGGCATGTTTAACAGGTAAAAATGTTTGTTTTCCAAGGCAACGAAGAGTAAACAAGAGCTGGCTTTCTACAGTATTCCTGAGTTTGATGAGTGGAAAAAACAAATAGAAAACCAGAAATTGTGGAAGATAAAGTACTACAAAGGTGCGTGTCAGACCAGTTTTAAATCCACAGGCCACATCCCAGAAATAGCATCTTCGCATTATTAGTTAAAGAAGTCACTAGATATCTACATAAATAGACTGCAGTAAAAACGACTGCCCGCCTATGATAGTCAACTTGTACACATATTGTACCTATGTATCTGTAGCTATAAGATAAACTTCTTACCCTCAAATATTAGTTTAGAGCTACTCTAGTGGACAGATAAATGACGGATAAAGCCACTTTTGTGGCTTTATGTGAATAGTATAATATATGTGACAGTAGATTGAGAATAAAATTAATAAAATGTTAGTGTGTGAATATAAACAAGATTTTATTATCACACAGGTTTGGGTACAAGTACTGCAAAAGAAGCTAAGGAGTACTTTGCAGANATGGACAGACACAGAATTATCTTTCGTTACGCCGGTCCAGAAGATGATGCAGCAATCACACTGGTAAGAATTGCGCTTTAATTCAGAGGGTTGCATACACCGGTTTGTAAGCCACTTTAGCCTTTAAAGAGACATTTTGACAGTGACTTTAGCACTGTTATTGGTCTCTAATTGAAACAACCTCACTATTGTGTATATTCCTCTTTATTTTAATGTCACACTCCCTGCTTCACGGCACTGCGTTGTAAGTACTATGCACACACTCCTGAACACACCGCTGCATTGTGCTCTTATAGTGCAGCATTTGGTAAATGACTTAATTTTGGTGTAATGTTAATGCTGTGGCAAAAGACTGCTTGCTTAAGTCACTATGTCCACTTACATAGGGCCACTTATGCAAGAAACAAATGCTCACTGCATCAAAAAGTAGTCTTCAGCATCCTCCACGGCACATGGCGTGGTAAGTTTCTTACCATGCTCTATTTTCATTAACATGCCAAAAAGTCAGAATTTCCTTTTTAAAGTTGTTTCTCAAACTTGTAAACCGCATATTCTAATTCTACTCCTTTTATATGTATTTTTTTTCTTTGGTTTTGTATTTCATGAGATGTTTCTTATGTGTTTATCTAACCTGAACCCCCACAGGCTTTCAGCAAAAAGAAAATCGATGACCGAAAAGAGTGGCTCACAAACTTCATGGAGGACCGCCGCCAGCGCCGATTACATGGGTTGCCTGAGGTAATGTGAGTAGGGAAAATGACACGAGTTGGGTGAGGCTGTTATCTTTTATTTGTTTTCATTGGGCTCATGTTTTCTTCTGCAGCAATTCTTGTATGGGACAGCNACGAAACACTTGTCATTTAATGACTTTATTAACAAAGAGCTGATCCTCTTCTCTAATTCTGACAATGAGCGGTCAATCCCTTCTCTTGTTGATGGTGAGTATAAAAGTATGAATGCTCTGGCAGTTAAACATATTTTATGCCCAGCCTTGTTTTCTAGGATACATTTTTTAAATCTGAAACANACTAGACTAGACATTATCTTCTCATATATGAAATAGAGCTTTGTGGGCTGCAAACGATTTAACATAGTCACTGTTGGGTTAGCAAGTAACTGATACGTAATTGTATGTCAATGGAATACCTTTGCAGTAACATATTAGAACACTAGAGGCCGCTATAATCCTGATAATTCTTTATCATAGATACTTTCCTCATCTNTGATCTCATTTTGCTCAATAGTCTATTTTAATCCACTTCCTAGGTCTAAAGCCTGGACAAAGAAAAGTCCTGTTCACCTGTTTTAAAAGAAATGATAAGCGTGAAGTTAAAGTCGCTCAGCTGGCAGGTTCTGTTGCTGAAATGTCCGCATATCATCATGGGGAGGTAAGCGTCACGCCGTGCTCATTCCAGTAATCAGAAATGCAATCAAACTTTTCAGAATTTGACTTCATCTTAACACTCTGATTCCAGCAAGCCCTGATGATGACCATTGTGAACCTGGCACAGAGTTTTGTAGGAAGTAACAATGTGAATTTACTACAGCCCATTGGTCAGTTTGGTACACGGCTGCATGGCGGCAAAGATGCTGCCAGTCCTCGTTATATTTTCACAATGTTAAGGTGGGTTGCCGTGAATATATTGTATAGACCCCTGATTGTAAGCCTTCTGCTGAAAAGCCCTTAATAAATGTACTGGTTCCTTCTGCAGCACCCTGGCAAGATTACTGTTTCCTAGTGTGGATGATAATCTGCTCAAGTTCTTGTATGATGATAACCAGCGAGTGGAGCCTGAGTGGTACATGCCTATTATTCCTATGGTCTTGGTCAATGGGGCTGAAGGTATAGGCACTGGATGGGCCTGTAAACTTCCTAATTATGACATCAGGGAGATTGTGAATAATGTGAAAAGGATGCTGGATGGCCTGGATCCTTACCCTATGGTATGTATTTTGTGCTGATATTTTGTTACCAACCGCCTATTACTGTATGCCTCACAGCGTATACTATGCCCCTGCATTGTAACAGTCTTCTCTGGTGGCGATGGCATCTTTCAGCAGGATAATATGCTAAACTGCACTTTGTCTACCCCTGTTCTATGTCTTAAAGAGTTTGATGGCCGCTTTAATATGGCATGTTATGGTGTCTGAATGCATTTAAATATATTAAAACATTTTTTAGTCTCTTGCCACCAGCGGACAAAATCTTATTGTCATTTTTGCTTTGTGTGACCTACAGCTTCCAAGCTACAAGAACTTCAAAGGTACAATTCAAGAACTTGGCCAAAACCAATATGCTGTGAGTGGTGAGATCTATGTTCTGGACAGAAATACTATTGAAATCACTGAGCTCCCAGTCAGGACATGGACTCAGGTAAGTGTAAATGGCCAGCAGGCTTGTATAAAGAATTTTACATTCTAACGCTCTTTATATATATCAGTTTTGTCACATGGAACAATTAATACACTTCCAGCTTAGCTAAGTAGGGGGTTTTGTTCAGTTATCTAATGCTAGAGGTGGAATTTTATGGACAAAAGGTGTGCTCAGCTGATTTGTTTTTGTAAGTGTAAAGATGGTCTCTCTTTTTTTTTTTTTTTTTTAGGTGTACAAGGAGCAAGTTTTGGAGCCTATGCTCAACGGGACAGAGAAGACTCCAGCTCTGATATCTGATTATAAGGAGTACCACACTGACACAACTGTGAAATTTGTTGTCAAAATGACAGAAGAGAAGCTGGCTCAGGCAGAAGCTGCTGGCTTACACAAAGTCTTCAAGCTGCAGACCAGCCTTACTTGCAATTCTATGGTAAACCATTTTATTTATCACAGTGCAAACGATAGCACTGTTATCAAAATTGGTAGATGATGTATTGAGGACGATAATTTATAGGATGTTATCAATTAAATATATTTTTCTATATGTTTATTGCTTGAGTCACATATAAAATGTATAATGTATGCTCTTTTTCACTAGGTATTATTTGATCACATGGGCTGCCTGAAGAAGTATGAGACTGTCCAAGACATCCTGAAGGAGTTCTTTGATTTAAGGTTACATTACTACAGTCTGCGGAAAGAGTGGTTAATCGGGATGTTAGGTGCAGACACTGCTAAGCTCAACAATCAAGCTAGGTTTATCCTGGAGAAGATCCAGGGAAAAATCACCATAGGTACTTGTCATAGGCCTTTGTATTCCTATTAGTATGTGTAGTTGTGTATGAAAGGAAATGGTTTTGATTTATTACAATTCTCTTATTTAGAGAACAAAAGCAAGAGAGATCTGATTCAAATGTTGGTGCAGAAGGGGTTTGAGTCTGACCCTGTTAAAGCCTGGAAGGAAGCACAGGAAAAGGTAAGACTCACCATTACCTGTTTTTAAGTTAGTATTCAACTATAATGTAATGAAATGGTTTCAGTCAATTATGTATCCCATTTTTGTAGTGGTTGAGCAGTAGACAATCCTCCACTTCTTGTCCACTCTGGTCTCTAATATTCTTGTTTCTAATTTCTGCGCAGGCTGCAGAAGAAGATCTGCAAGACACCAATGACGCCAGTTCTTCAGATTCTGGCTCTACATCTGGCCCAGATTTTAACTACATTCTTAATATGTCCCTCTGGAGTCTCTCCAAGGAGAGAGTAGATGAGCTGCTTAAACAAAGAGATGCGAAGGTATGATTGTGCTTCTGGTGTGGTTAATATTTATGGTCCAATACCATCACAGCTGCTTGGCATATAGAAATCTATTTTATATCAGTCTCTGCCCTCAACTGGATCAGCCTGAATACCATAAGAAAAGCACAAACTGAGTTCTCCAAGAAGTTCTGGAATGCATAGGAAGTACATTTAGGGTCATCATTGGAATCAACCCCAGCACTGTAACAAGTGATGTATAATGGTAACCTATTCAGAGTAGATACCCAGACACATTTATCCATGTACCTGACTGAGGATATGATGGAGGACGCAATGTTGTATGCTGTGGCACAATCCAATATATTCTGACATGGATATACTGTTTAAGCATTGGCTGAAATGTTTCATTGTTTACTAATGAGTTTGCATTAAAATATAAATTACATTAAATGTAGTGGGAAGGACTGGTACAGGGTAAATGATATCTAGTTTAACTATACAGCACTTTAGGGCTTTATCTATAGACATTCATATTACTTGTATTCCAGGCAAAAGAGCTTAATGATCTGAAAAGAAAATCTCCGTCCGACCTCTGGAAAGAAGACTTGGCTGCCTTTGTTGAGGAACTTGAAGTAAGTGTCAGTTTTCATGTGGATGATGAATGTATTGTAAAGCAGCAGTTTGTAGTTTAAGTGCTTGTAAAACACAAAATGAAATTTGATACAAAAGCGCGTTACGATTCATTATGGTGNCCAGTACTCCCCTTTTCACTGTATTGAAACCACTTGTTCCGCAATCGCTCTGCCAGGGTACTGTAATGGGTGATGCACATAGGAATGAACACCTGGGGCTAGATGTACTAAACTCTGGAAACGTAGAGATTTTACTCATAGAAATCTTATTGGTTGCTACTGGCAACAGCTCCACTTTTTGACAGTTTAGTGAATCTAGCTTATGTTTCCTTTTACTCTCCACATATTTCATAAATTGCAGCGAAGTGGTCTTTATTGTTACTGTAGGTTTCTTGTATCTCTTACTGGTTATTCCATCTACTCTTGTAGAAAGTAGAGGCACAAGAGAAAGAGGACGTTTTAGCAGGATTTGCTGGGAAAGCCATAAAGGGCAAAGTCGGAAAACCAAAAATGAAGAAGCTTCAGCTAGAAGAGACCATGCCATCCATGTACGGCAGAAGAATCGAGCCACAGATCAGTGCAATGAAAGCCGACGTCAGCAAGAAAATGCTCAAGAAGAAGAAGGTGTTTCTTATTTATTTTTCACAAGATAAGATTCAACATGTTCATTCCCTATTATCCAGCTCCTTTTCCTGTTATGTGGAAAGAATGATGATGAGCTGCAGATTGGGTGGTTTGTCACTGATTTAACACTTATTCGTGTTTTCTTTGAAGGGAGAGATTGATTCCTTAGCACTGAAAATGGAGTTTGATGATGAATTTGGTCCATCTCTTGCGGAGGGAGGTGGTGATGACTCTCAGCCAACCTCTGCAGTGAAACCTGTAAAGCCCAAGCGGGAAAGGAAAGAACGAGAACCTGGTTTGTTGAACTTATTGTTTTATCTGCCTAAATAAGAGAGGGGTGTAAATCATTAAGAACAAATGATTCATTCTGAAATGGTCTAACCCATCTAAATAATGCCGGCAAACCAAATNAATGCACAGTATGATAAATTAACACACAATAATAACACTTTATTTTATTGTCTTTTGCAATTCATTTTGTTAGGCGCTCGAGCCAAAAAGAACTCTCTGACTCCGAAATCCTCAGTCAAGAAAGGAAAGAAGAGGAACCCTTGGTCAGAAGACGAATCCAAGTCTGACAGTGACATAGAGGAGGCTGAGGTGGTGGAACCTGTGGTTATTCCTAGGGACTCATTACTGAGGAGAGCAGCCGGTGAGTAACACTGAAATGAGGCCAGAACAGCTGTATGTTATATCTGTTTATCGTAAATTCATGTCACGACTGGCATAAAAAGAGAAACCTTTATGCTTTTCTACTATACGATGTTGCAGTCCTGTCCTTGTTTTAAGCAGTGAAGATGTTTAATTCAGAGACCAGATACCGCCTCTCTACTTAAATGTTTCCATAGATGTGACACCTATGTGTTCTACCAAACTCTAAGCTTTCCCTGTCTTCCACAGCTGAAAGGCCCAAGTATACATTTGACTTCTCTGAAGAGGAGGATGCGGATGATGATGACGATGAACAAATATTTAGTAATAACAACAACTTGGATGACCTGAAACCAAGGTCGTGTACAGTTTCTAATAATCAGAATGACGATGATGAGGGCCACTCGGACAGTCCAGAAAAAGACGAATACGATTTCTCTCCTTTCAAATCATCCTCTGCTGAGTATGTACCTTCATCTTTCATCACATTTCTGTAAACTATCTGTGTCTGTGAATGTATTATAAACTGATATCTGATCCATCTCTCCACACATATAGTAAAGCAGCAGAAACGCAAAAGAAAAAGGATGCCGAAGACATATTTTCTTCCACTTCATTTTCAGAGAAAGTTGATGGTAATTAAAATTTTTCCAATCAATAATGTTTACTTAAATTCAATACACTGCTCCTTGTTTAAACCCAGCCCAAACATACTAAGAGTGTTATAAGGAAGGTGCAGAAAATTTAACCAGAATATCCCTAGGGCATTTAGTGAGTACATTTTATGTCTATTCATTTTATTTAGAGGATACCAGAAAATACAACAGTGACGATGATGAACCTTCCCCCCTATACACATCAATGTACAGCTACAAATCGAAGGAAAAAACCTCCAGCAAAGCTTCTAAGAAGGGTAAAGTACATTTAAAAGCATGATATGAAGTTGTGTGTATGCATTAACGCTTCCCTTCATCTACATCTGTAACCTCCAGAATATTCCATGGGGAAGGAATGACACAAATTACTTGCTGCATTGTGATACAGGGGGAGGAAGACTGATGGTGCAGTTTGCATTTAATTATGTCATCACTGTTTGCTGCATCAATGCAGAATTTCTGGAGAGTTGGCAAAAATGATGAATAGATATACACAGGACCTTGAGTTCCTTTTTTCTTACAGATTTAGCATTATTTTGTTATTTAGTTAATTTACTTAGGATCAGTGATTAATTATTCCCTAAACAGTGATCAGTGCTAGCATAACATGCAAGTGTTCTCCCAGTACTCTCTCTGCTCTCCGCCACTGCCATATGAGAATAAGTGGGCTGTAAATCAGTTAGATATGTTTTCTATATGTGCTTATATCTTATGTCTGTCTTTAAAAGAATCATCAATATACAACAGTGATGATGAAGAAACATCCCCGCTCCTCTCTTCAACACTTACATATAAGTCTAAAGAAAAGCCAGCCAGCAAAGCATCTGCTAAGAAAGGTAACTAACCATTGTGCCTGGTAACCGATAGAAACAGGTTCAGTCATGTTTGAAGGATGCATACGTTAATCTTATTTATATCTTAACAGATGATGCACCAAAATACAACAGTGATGACGACGAATCGTCCTCGATCTTTTCTTCATCNTTCAGCTATAAGTCTAAAGAAAAGCCAGCCAGCAAAACATCTGCTAAGAAAGGTAATGTCTGCCGTCCTGGTGGATGACAACTCGCACATGCTTTATATACTATATAAATGAATGAGAGTGGCTGTGCAAAGTCCAAAAAAAGTATGTTAGGAAACATCACACCATTCATGTTCCTGGAGGGGAGTCGTGCTATCTGGCATCAGCTAGTTTTTGCTTTACATTTTAGTAGTAAGTAATCCCATCCCACAGTGTGATTGAACCAGCAGACACTGTCAGAAGTGATTTAGGCCTGGAGATCTGTAGGTTGGTGGAATATACTCAGTGTGGAATACATGTGGCCATAACAGCTTGTTTGGTATCTGTACTTGGCATGTTTAGATCAGTTATGTAAATGATGACATCCCACTTCTGTATTGCAACATGCATATTGTGCTCTGTGGAGTCTTCCTCAAAGGTTTGTTTTGCCATATGTTAGCGTCTGTTCACCCGCTAGGTCTTCTTTCTTATATTACAGCTGAAATCTCACAATCCCATGGTAATAGGCTACTCTCCCATAATGTCCTCTATTTGATACTCCCTAAAGCTCCTCACTGATACTCACTTGGTCACTAAAGCTCCTGGTCCTAACATTTGCCAACTATAACGAAAGCCTAGCAGTGTGAGGGTCNATGTGTCTTATATTATGGTGTATGTATATATTTCCTTTCATTAATTCCCTGCATTTATCTTTGTAGAAGAAGCCCCCGTATATAACAGTGATGATGATAGTTCTTCGCCACTTTTATCATCGGCCTTCACTTACAAGTCTAAAGAACAGCCTGCCAGCAAAACCTCTACAAAGAAAGGTAATGCACTCATTTTAATGGTTCAGATCACAAACCATTGAACCAGTTCCATCAGACATGTTGTTAAGATGTTTTAATTGGGTATATGAAAATGTTTATTGGGTTCACTGCAATGATCCTAACCCCTACTCAGAAATATCATAGTCTGGAAGGGTAGTGGGGTGTTATCCTTAAAGGAGCCAAGGCGAGAGTGGAGCGTTTAATTGAAGACATTCAATAAGTGTGGCATTTGCGGCAACTGAATTTGCTAATTTCTGACATTTTATCTGTTAGACGATGCTCCAAAATACAACAGTGATGACGATGAATCTTCCTCGATCTTTTCTTCATCGTTCAGCTACAAATCTAAAGAAAAGCCAGCCAGCAAATCTACTAAGAAAGGTAAATGCAGTTAACGAGTTCAGTCTTGTAGCAAAAATAACCCAATCCAAAAGCAATGATTTCCTTTAAGGGTTAAAGTTTTTACGTTTATCTTATTAATATCTCTATGTTGCGTGCCATTTCTTAGTTATCCATTGGTCATTTTAGTTTCTATTATTTGCTCTATAAGATAACTTGGTGCAGGCTGAAATATTTATTAGGTACACACTTTTTTGTAAACCCTGTGCACACTGCTCTTTACTGTTCTGAGGTTCGTTACAACTTACTACCAATAAACCTTTGCTGCAGTTACTTGCTTGTCCACAAGATGGCACTGTGCAGAAATGTGAATGGGAATTGTTGCTTTGTGTACACATTGAGGTTTTCTTTATACATCACAGCATTGACCTTTATAAAATGAGGAGCTTTTTTGTCAGTGGTATTGTAATCTACTATTAGTGTTACAGCTAGTTTAGTTTCTTCATCTTGCATCTCCAAATATTTAGATGGAACTCCAAAACAAAGACGGACACCTAAGCCAAAGAAGTCTGATGTTTTCGTTAATTCGGATTCCGAATTGGAGTTTGGAGCCCCAAAGAAATCTACAACACCCAAAGGTAGTTTTCTGAGGCAACGTATGGTTCTAATGGGGCCTGTTTAAGTGGTTATATTTCTAGATAATGGCAAATAATGTCATAATGTTATGAGAATAGCTCATTCATGCTAGTAAGCCCCTAGATGTAAAGAAACTACACATATACTGCCGTAAACCTTCTGCTAATAGCACACAGCCAGTTTCACTTTATTTGAAAAAGAATAGTTGGT
>JABWIB010007128.1:15529-26748 GCA_016617825.1 Platyplectrum ornatum
TTACATTTACCTCCCCTGCAATTCTACATGGTTTTACCCACTCTTGAAAAATCTTTTGATTGGAACAATTTTATCTTATAGTGTATTGGCAGCTTTCGTGTCCTGTAACACAAGCATACAATTAATTAGCACATGGAAGCTCTCATGAAAGTCTTTGCGTTCTAGCTGCAATAAATACAGTTGTGCAAACAGTGGGGCACAAAGCCCAGCTCTGTGCCCTTGCGAAGGTGTCCTGTGGAAATGAGAAAAGGGGTGTTCCACGGCTCCATAACACAGGAAAAGCACTTGCTCCCTATGGATGGGCAGGGATTAAAATCAAGCCCCGCCCATTCATTGTAACAATCGGGGGTTACATGGAATCACTGCCTCAGCCCAGGTACCAGGAATCCTGGGAGATATAAAATGTGGACTTCTCAGTTATATACAGAACTGTAACGGTGAGAAGACAGTGCACTTCCCATGTTATTAGTATCCTAATACTAATGTGCGACCCTGTGTGACATCTACTAATCATGCAGTGCACAGCTGCCGGTGCCTATTCACTTAGGCTTATTACAGAGACTATACTCCACCGGCTTTTCATAATACACTAGAAAACCTCTTCGTCAGCCACGCACATTTGTTTTTGTGTAACTACATACGTAGCTTTCGCATTTTACGTACGTGGATTACGTAGGAACGTGTCGTCACACAGGGGCCGTTCTGTGCGTATCCATCTAAGTGCTCGCAAAGGAAACCGGAAGTCGCCCAGCTGCCATCTTTGTTTCGGGGAAAACTGCTTTTCGGGATTGTACGTAAAATGTAGTTTTTCTTCTTGTCAGAATGTTACCAGTGCTGTCTCTGTACCTGTGTGCCACATGGGATTCCTCCTCATTGTGACAGCGCGATTCACAGTTATTCGGATATTAGCACAATGCATAGAAATGCTGACTGCATTCATTTCTCATGACTATATGTATATCAGCATTATCGAAGCCAGTATATTGGCCTCTGAACTGCTAAACATATGTGGGTTTGGTTAATAGAAATACATTGCATTGGTAGAAACATAAAATGGTATTTATTTATATGCTTTATGCTGGACATGTCTTCTTATACGATTCTATTAAAGTAACTGTGAATTTCATGCATTATTATATTGCCTATATAGCTTTAATGTTATTATAAATACGGTATGCGGTGACGATCTTATGTATGTAGTACTGCCCTTTGCTGATATTTACGTAACTTGTCCCTAAACTCTGAATACGCATAGATGGGGCCATATGTATGTGAAAAATTCCCAGCATCCACTATCGCTATAACTAGAGGTTGCCTATTGTGTTGACATATTTTTCTAATATTATCGTATTGATTTTATATAAAAAAAGAGGATCCAGTTCAGCCAATATTAGTGTCTTCAGGTTCTACACCTGTATGTAGGTACAAAGGCATTTGCCATTTATACTATATTAATATAGTATGACAGTATATTAGTCAAAATCAACCGGCTAGTGCTGTTTGGGATATCATTTTGGAATTATTTTTCTTTACAGTTCAAAGCATTGAATCTCCACAAAAATAAGTACATTTGTTTACAATTAATCTGTTCAGTATAAAACAGTTATTTAAATATGAAATAAATAGAGCAGTGTGTTACTAAAATCATATACACAATTATCAGACTGATCTTCCAACAATAGGGCAGTTTGTCAGAATGAAAATAAAATGACAAATACAAAATACACTTGTCCTTGTTTAATCTAGTTTCATTAAACAATCTGAACCATCAGGATTGCACAAGGTTACCAAGAGCCATGCCCAATTATGGGACAGGGTGTACACCTATTTTAATTTTCTCTTATTAAAATTGTACAAATGTTCATTCATCTTATTCAACAATGATGCAGATAATGAAATAAAAGAAAAAGTATGAATTTTAATTTACTTTCTTTTTTTTTATATATTGTGTTTATTTAGTTGTCTCTGTGGACTACAGGATTAATTCAGGAAGTTGTCCTACCATGGCTACGTATAGCTTGGCAAACGAGAGATTGCGTGTCTTAGAGGAAATTGAGCGGGAAATCGCAGCCATCTTGCTAAATGCAGGTACATGTACTACAGTATGGATGGGTTTAGAACTTCTGTTAAGGACAGTCTTTCTAAATCAAGTTCCAGGTCATCCTATAGTAGTAGGAATTAGGTGATTTAAATCTATCAACAGCCAATAAAATTGTGCTGAAAATAAATAAATTAATTGATCATTGATCGCTAGGAAAGTGAACAATTTACCCACAAGCCCCAAAACTGGCTTTATTCTGACTACATTGTTTTTGATTTGTTACTATTTTTTTGTATTGTTATATTATTTTAACATACTGGCTCCCAGGCGGATGCAATGTTAATTGCAGATCTGCGCATACTCCGCATCCGCTTGTAATGGTTAGCAGCATTACCAAAATAATTTACTATGAAGACCATTCATAAAAGCTGTCAATAATATTTTGCCAGCTTTTATGTTATGACAGCGCTGGCCAGCTTTCACAGCACACAAGCCTATGCTCTCGCATTTCTAGTGCACAGGGGGGAGACGGACACATTGCGTGTCCTTCTCTCCTGCTCTCAATTCAGAGCTGCATGTTTTTAAAAAAACATGCAGCTCCGAATAGCACGGATACGGCACACATATATCTCTGAATAAGGTCCACTGTGTGTATCCCAGCAATTGAGTTTTGTTTTTTCTTACTTTGTAATTTAGTAGTAAAGAAATATCAAGCTAATTTCATTTGTTCTTAAATTCAGTAATAGTTTAGAAAGGTTGCTGGTTTTAAATATCTTTCCATTGTCTCTTAAAGGGAATGTTATATTGGAGCTGTCTAAAGAGAAGCCAAATGAACGTATGCTAGACAGACATGCTACTCAGTTCACCACCTCAATGCAAAAAGTAGAATCAGAGCTCTCCGGCCAGATTCGTTATCTCACACAGGTAAGAAGCATGAAACTGTGAGAACATTGTTGTGTGAAACTGGAAAGCTGAAGTCATTTACAAAAGTAGTTTAGACATCCTGACCTGATCCAGAGTTTAGTCTTTCAACTGAAACGTGCACCTCTGCATAGCACACAGAGAAAAAGTGCATCCCTTTTCCCCACTTTTGCAGGAGCTGCAGACTTAGAATATGCGGCTTCTATAGCTGAGCGTTTGCGCATCCAGCTCCATTTTTTTTTCATTGATAGAAAAAGCTGGCATAGTTGTAGCAGCCGCTACTATGGACATTCACATTTTTATTTATTTAAAAATTATTGTCGGCATTTGATCAATTTTTTCATAGTTTTCATTGATCATTACTTTCCATAGGAAACTGACCTGCTTCTTATGCTTGCACCATCTCTGAGATGGTGCAAGAGGAGGACGAATACAGAGAGCACAACCCCTGCTAGACTGCATAATTAAATGAGTGAAGCTCTCTGCAGTTGGTGCGAAATTAGCAGGATATTCTCCGGTGCACCATACTGTCTACATCTGCCTGGCAAACAGCATCTGCCTGTTTTCCTGGTGGATAACTCAGCTCTGGATCAGTCCCTAGATTTATCCTTTTTTTTTTCTACAAATGTATTTCTTTTCTATTTTTTTCAGGTGGCCACAGGGCAGCCACACGAAGGATCTAGCTATAGTGCTCGCAAGGATGGCACAATGGCTCTCAACAGAATAGACTATGCTCGAGTGAAACTAGCAGAACTGTGCAGGACATGTGAACAAATGCTAGATCAACCCTGACCTGAAACTATGACGTGTATTTAATCAGATGGACCTTGCAGCAAGTGCATTAGGAGAATCAAAACTAAAAACATATTGGAAAGGGAGATTCAAAAGGCACCAACGTAATGGAAGTTTTTCACCTTCTGGTGGCTACAGACTACAGAAGGGAGAAGCGAATAATTTACAGTATATCTTATACTACTGGCAGTAGACTTTTTTTTAGGTTATATAAACATTGCCTTTTTTATACAAAGGCAAATATTTAATAAATGTTTTCCTTGTGAAAGTTCTGTTGTCTACAGTTGTTGTTTTAGATACTTAAAAATGGCAGTTAAAACCAGCATTGGTGCATGGGACCTGATCCTGAGTTCTGATTTAAGATCTGAATGTGCATCTATATATCTTTAAGAAATGGTCCTGTACAATTGTAACTAGAAGTGGATGTGATATATAGCCCAGTATTCTCTGTGTATAAATAAATTGTTCATACTTGTTCTTGGCTGCTATACAAATCAACTTATATCACCTCAGATATTTAAACAAATTTAGTTCATTCTTTTTGTATGTTGTTCATTTTGTATTTTCTGTTATTAATGTTGCAGCAAGTACCAGTAAGGATTGTATTGACTTCAGATGTTGAACTGCTCAGGGCTATAGGTGTAAATTCTTAACGGACTGATACTCCTTGTGTCACTCCTACCTGATACTACTGCCTGAAATTCTCATTCTAAGGTATTAAAACATTTTACTATTGTAAATGTCATAAATTGATACCAGAATGAAATTTCACCTGCTGCCCACTTGTGGTCAAATTAATATAGATATAAATAAAGCATATAGAAGGACAAAAATTTTAAATGGTACTGTAATCACAAATTATGTATTAAGATGGCAATGACAGCCTGTTAGTCACATCATGACGAGGAAATTACTAAGAAATATCCAAAACGAAACAAATAAGTCATTAAATAATCTCATTTAGTATTTTTTGTAGCAGAAGGTTTTAAAGCAGTCTAAAACACTGAACTCTGTCCCTCGTAGTACCCTGGGCCAGATTAGTAATGTGGTGGCTTAAGCTGCCATCCCACGGTCAGACCTTGGCCTATATTTTCCCACATGGAGATGTTGTTCATAGTAACCAGTTAGATTCCAGCTGACATGTACTAGTATGCAATAGGAAACACATATTTTGCTATGGGAAACGTTTCTACTTTTCCATTCCTGCAGTTTAGTGAATATAGGCCTTAGTTTCAAGGGACCTGATTTAGAGCAGGGCATCTGTGTTCCAGCCAGGCGGATGCACCGATCTGCACATGCGGGCATTTAGCAAGTGCAAAGCCCGCATCCGTCTGCCTCCACATTTGTGTTCCTTGCTCCTTCTTCTCCTTAGCAGGAGATTAAACCTGCTAATTGATCCCATGTCATGATATGGTGTAAACTGGGTCCCCGGGAAAATTATCTGCTTCAAATGGGCAATACATAGTTTGTTTAAACATTTTTTTTTTAAATAAATTAAAATAAATGTTGAATAATATATTTTATTTGTATTTTTCATATTATTTTTATTAGTTTAAATTTTATATAGAATACATTATTTTTATTGAATACAATAAATTAATTTAAACATTGTGCTGTGTATCATGGGCAGTGCACACATTTCATAAAAGCCGGCATAGTACTATTGCCTGCTTTTATGAATGAAATGCATAGTAAGATAGTTTGTTAATACTGTGCCCACCATACACAGGACTCTGCGCTCACATTTCCAGAGTTCAGGGAAGATGGACAGATCGCATGCCTGTCTTCCCTGCGTGCTATTCTAAAGAAACATGCAGCTCTCAGTATCCTGGATACTCTGAATCAGGACCAATGGGAGCAACTAGGGTATCATTAGCAATAATGCAATATGCTGAGAATTTCTATGCCTCTGCAGAGAAGGAGCGATGTGTCTGCAGCTTTCCGTCATCAGCCAGTCACTAAGATAAGTTGGATGTCAGTGTTGATCCATAATGTATTCAATATAGCGACAGCTCAATTTCAGACATAGAAAATCTACAAAACTCAAGATGTTGTAAAACTTCCATCTGATCAACTTTTAACTGATCTGTGCCAAAGCATAATAGAACTTGTCTGCTGCTCCATTTTATATCATCATATAGCTCTATTATGGGGAGAGTTTACCAGGATTAAGGAGTAGTAGATGGTTTTGGGTTATTATTGAATTATTATTAATTTGTTTTCATAATTTTCATTTCCTTGCCAATGTAGATGACACTGGACTTGTCCAGAAAGGATGCAGATGCAGTGAAATAGATCAGAATGAGACTCACTGTTGCCTCTACCTGTGTTTGAGGGGCATCACTGGTAAGGGTGGACTAATGTAGTCTATATTCAGTAAGGGTGTGTTTCCACAAACAAACCTAATCCAGACCTGAACATTAGCAAAAGTATGCATAGATTACCAATTCGCACTTACCACAGGGGTGCTGATCCAGAGGTTGGGAATAAGGGCAAAACAGGTGTAAGTGTAGACCTGGGAAAAGCCAAACATTGAACTGCAGGGGAGGCAAGTGTAAACTGTGAAAACGAATTAGAGTTGCGAGGTGAAGTTTCCTAGCTCAAGTTTCATTTAGAGATTAAACATAATGCAATGCTGTTTGTAAGATCTTTGTGCAAAAGGAAAGTGTTTTCTCTGCATTGAATAGAATTAAAATTCATTTGCACCCCTTACGTTGCAACATGATTTTGGTCAGCTCCACCCTTGCACCTAAAAAAAGGTTTAAGTGCAACTCTGAATCAGCCCCTTCATATCTAATTTCTGGAAGCTGTTGACAACTGACACTTATCAGGTATGTGAGTTTTTTTGATAGCATTTAACATTGTGATCAATTCACTATGGTATAGAAATTTTAATACACTCACTTTGTCACTTTAGAGCTTAGCATTTATATTCTAAGTCCTGCATGTAAATTTGAATCGATTCATGCACATTGTTCTCGACTGATTTGTATCTGTACACAAACAGCTACCCTTGCATATCGATCCAGAGATAAATTTGCTTTACGTCTGAAGTAAACCAATAATTTGCAATTTGCGTTTACTAAATGCAGAATGCATTATGCTTTTGGGGATCAATTGCTTAATGTATACTACAGTCTATGCTAACTCTCTTGCTACAGATCTAACACTCTGATAGTATCATATTATATTAGCAACAAACTACAGATTTTAAGCAAGTCAGGAGTGAGCCAAACATCTGGAATCCTAATAATCCCAATATGACAATCAGCCATGGCAACATCCAATTATTCTACAACAAAGAAATATTTTTATTTGTTTTAACTAATAATGATAGTATAAAGACAATTGTACATCTGTTTTGTTTGACTTTTTTATACTTGCTAGTTGAGTGGCAGTCATTTTGAAGTAGTTCAAATGTTATTTCATTTTTCCCATTTCATCTTTTATTTGGATTTATAATTTTGTTTTACCTTATGAGGGAAGACATTGTTCCAGTCCCTTGATTTGACAGGTTTAGGAGGGGGCTAGTTTTTCCTAGCCCCCTCCTAAGCCTAGTTTTCCCATCTCACGATTATTAATCTTTCATTTTTTTCCCAAACTATTTTTTATTGAAGCATGTCACAAATACACAAGATCAAGAAAGACAGAACAGTCTGGCAATGAAAATGGAAATTACAAGGTAGTGGTAAAAATCCAAGAGAATACATGCAAGAGGTGGGAGGGGTGTAAGGGAGGGCTATGCATAACAATTCACAGCACACATTGGAAGCCTCAGACCTGGGCATGGAGGGACCGGATTGGTGAGAAGGTGGATAGAGAGATGGAGGGTCAGCACAATGCATCCGGGTTTCAAACCATGCAGTGCTACGGAAACAATCCCAAACCAGTGTTTGACCTGGTCAGACCATATGCTATCTGGAAGATAAAAAAGTTTCAAACTAAAAATTATCAAGGGTCTGCAAACAAAACTAGAGTCTGCACGGCCAGCAGCAATTTTTTAATTTGCATGCCCATAGGGAAAACACCAAGAATCGCCTAAGGGGGCAGTTAGCAAAAAGGGTTGCTACCAGAAAGTTAGTTATGAAACGCCTGATACATTTCCAGAACCTTTTGGGCAGTCCGTGTTGGGGAGAGTCATGCCACCATTTGAGCGAGACTGTTGCATTTTGAGCAAGCTCAATCCTTTTATGGTCCCAAATAAAGGATTAAAAGTTCATCTGAAACTCAGATTTGTCAACCACTGCATGCATAAAAGGACAGAGTCAAAGGCCTTCTGGATATCCAGGCTGAGCAGCATGTTAGAGGACCGAGCAGAGGCAACTATAGCAGCAACAGCAGAATGAATGCCCCTGACCAAATGATGGCCTGTGACAAAGTCAAGCTGATGGTCAGTAAGAAGCGAATAGAGGGAGGACTACAGACGAGTGGCCATTATCTTGGCCAAAATGTTAAAATCCAGGTTTAGCAGGGTGATCGTGTGATAGGGGGCAGGCAGTCTGGGCTCCTTACCTGGTTGGGAGCAAAATTGTGATATTGTGGAGGAGATTTCCTTAGCAATTTAATCCTCCAAAGAGAGTAATTTGGTCTTGGGTGAGAGGGGGTAAATTCCAGACAGGGTAGTGGGGTCTGGGGGTTCGGAGGAATACAATTTAGTATAGCAGTGTCGGAAGGCACGGCAATAGCTCTAGAGGTAGTGACTTGGCCAGTGGCGGTATCATCCGCTATAGACACAATGTGGTTGCGCTTCCTATCGCCCCTCACCATATTCGCCACCAAATGTCCTGATTTATTTCCGCAACAGGAAAACTTATTGAGGGTAAAGTCTATGGGGTATATTTACTAAGCGGCGAGATTGCAGTGAGATTGTAAAGTTGGGATGTTGCCCATAGCAACCAATCAGATCCAAGCTCTCAGTTTCATTTTACACACTGGAGAATGTGAACTCGAATCTGATTGGTTGCTATGGGCAACATCTCCACTTTTCAATCTCACTGCAATCTCGCAGCTTAGTAAATATACCCCCATTTGTTTTTTTGTCCTGAGAGGTCAAGACTTTGATGTGTCTCACTGTAGGCTCATCAGAAGGGCTCCGCTGGTAGACCGCATGGAGTATGGAAGCAGTGTCCTGCAAAGTTGCTTGTCTCACATGTAGTTTGCGGTTCCTACGTGCCATATAGCTAATAATGTGGCCAAGCATAACCGCTTTAGATGCCTCCAAATTAGGAGGGACCTTTCCACAAAGTCAATGTTGGTGTCTAATTGTACCAGTGATTTTTTTAGGTAGTGTTTAAAATTGTTCGAGTCATAAAGATAACCAGGGAATCATAGCATGTCCGATATAAAGATATCAGTGATATCTGCGCCCAACACTTTACTCATAAGGGTTTATGCCACCAATATGTAGTCAGTCCTGGAATGAGAGCCATGAACTCCTGAGAGGAAGGAGTCAAAAAGACCCAGGGATGCCCCAATGCAATGTCAAAGTCCAAACTAAAAGAATCAGCCATTATGAAATATTGATTAATATTGTCTTTATTAATGTATAATGTAATGTGATGTATTAATGTATAATATATAATTAACAGGGAGAAGAATATCTATTTTATTTTATATTCATGTACATAGTCATTTTTGGTGCAAATTTTGGACTCTATATGTGGCTAGTAACATTTCTTATGCAGTGATAAATATGATATTTAAATCAAATGGGAATGCAAGGAGTTATGGATGAAGATGATTTACGAACAAAACTCTATATTCTCTAAGAAGGTATTTCCCCTATTCAGCCCTACTCCAAGACATTGAATCAGCAGACGATGAAGACACCTTGTCTCCTACTCAGCTTGCTTTTTATGGACAAATGTCAACATTGTTTTACTCAAAACATTGATCTGCAATGGACAATGGAGCTCTGAAAACCAAAAATACCTTTGAGAAGCATGATTTGCAAATGGACCTCCTTTGTGAATATTAACTGAAAACATTGGGACAAAATAAGGACAATAGTAGGAATGGGGTCGCCAGACCAATCTAAGAGACAGAAAGTCTGCATTTCAATGAAGAAGCTTATTGTCAGAGGATCCAGTATTCAGTGAAAAATAATATGACATCATATATACCTGCTGGCATATAACATGAGGGTATATATTCTTTTGTTAGCTGGGTACAAATATTCCTTATTGTGGACTGGAGAGTTATTTCCAGCATGAAAACACCTTCAATTAACATCTCTTTGCTGGTTCCCTGGACTATCATATCACCTAACATCATGACCCTGGATCATTCAGCATGCTGGTTCTTGCAAGTATTATGGACTCAACTCTAAGCCTGCACCATGTCCAGACATGGTGCAGTCTGCGCTAACAATTAGCAGGGCTTAGCCCTGCTAAAAGTGCATATGTAAATGAGTAAAGGGGCGTGACATGTAGTGTAGGGTGGTCACACGGAGCCACTTGCTAGAGTCAGAGAAGGAGGAATCCTGGGAGATCCCCAGAGAGGAGCAGGAGTACAGGTGACGTTTAGGGCCATCAAAAAGTAGTGTGTTATCGCCCTCTACTATCCGCAGCTGAACAGGGTATAACCTACGGCAAGATTATGCCAGCTCGGGGCTCATTCATCAGGGTCCACTCATGAGTGTTGAAAGCCTATATGTTTTCCTTCAGAGCTTGGTATGCGGCAAGGCAGCCTAAACTTGTGGGTGGGATGACTATCCTGCAGGTGTGTATACATCTTACACTGCAGCTGGCGATTTTGCCGCCACTAAGCTCAAACTCCATAACTCCTGTCATGCTCCGCACGTGTGACTCTCCCGCACTGCACACAGGCTGGAGGCAGGGCCGGATCAATCACTAGACAGCCAAGGGGGCGACAGGTTCCCGAGGTTGGTCCTCGCTTAAGTTGCCTAGAAGGTGATCCAGCCCTGCCAGCTGGTCACAACCTGTAGGTTAGCCTCCCTGGTGTATTTGGGAAGTATAGCTCAGCAATGGAGGCAGATGTTTAGCAGCCGCGGGAGGACGAAGAAATGCATCCATTGTAGTGCTCCGTCCAACTGTGTGTATTTATGTATCAGCCAATGAATACTTTAATTTTAATAGCTCTTTTAGCACTGTATGGAACAAAGTTTGATTTAGTATCTCAGTAAGTATGGTGCTTTAGTCGATCTAACAGAGGAGCTTCAGTGCCTGTCACACTGTGTCTCTGAGCCAGATTCAGAGTTACACTTTCATGACTTAAGGTGGCCATTCACTAGAAAGATTATCATGTTGGTATGATTTTTGTGAAAAATGTAACAATTTTTCCCTTGAAGAAAAGTCAATAACCACAGACACACCTAGGGGGGAATTCACTAACTGACGAATTCCATAAATCGTCAGTGGCTGACGATATTGCTGACGAATTCGTCAAATGTGTATTCACTAATTGACAAATGTGTTTTTTTTCGTCATTTAGTTTGACGTTTACA
>JABWIB010007129.1:0-11369 GCA_016617825.1 Platyplectrum ornatum
TAGTGTGATTTACTCTCTAGTGTGATTTACTCTCTAGTGTGATTTACTCTCTAGTGTGATTTATTACTTGGTCCCGTTGTGTCTCTGTGTTCCAGATCATCGCATACCAGCCATACGGGAAGTCTGTGGATTGGTGGGCCTTTGGTATCCTGCTCTACGAGATGCTAGCTGGACAGGTTACTACATTTTGCCATGATAAACCCCTTGAGATGCCCCAGGACGTGATCCATTTCAGGGGTGCTGTCCCATCCGTGTCTTGTGTGACTTCTCCCGTCTTCCTCACAGGCTCCCTTTGAGGGTGAAGATGAGGATGAGCTATTCCAGTCCATCATGGAACACAACGTTGCTTATCCCAAGTCTATGTCCAAAGAAGCCGTAGCTATCTGCAAAGGGGTAAATAACGGTCTCGTGCATTAGAAAAGAAGATGTATTTTAATCTTTGTAGTTGTCCTTAATGTAGAAATCAGAAAAATAGTCGACCATCTGGTTTCACCATGTGTTATTTTATATAATAATAATACATACAAAATACATTCATAATCTTTATAACAGCATCAAACAGATCAAAACCAAATGCAAACAGACTCCCATAAACCCTTTGTACATCGGAGGATATACCGTGTTTCCCCGATAATAAGACATAGATCTTATTTTCGGGGTAGGTCTTATTTTAATCAACATTGACAGAGATTTATATAAACAGTTCTGCTTTTATACCCATCATGCCTCCCAGTCCTGGGGAATTCAATAGGGCTTTTGTTCGGGGTAGGGCTTATTATCGGGGAAACTCGGTATCTTGTATCTATATGAGATTATTCCAGTACCTTACAGGCACCTGGAAGACACACAGCCTTTGGTGGCCAATGTGAATGGGTTTATCCATAATTGATCTATTCAAACTCTAAATTAGAGTTGAGCTATAAAAAATCTTGGTTTAGCTGAGGTGTATCTTTCAGACTATATTTTGGGGGGAAGAAGGGGGGGTTCTCATTTCTCATTTACTTTCTTTACTGGCACCTTTCTCTGAAAGCCATGTACTGTAACTTCAAGGTACACCCGTTACTCCGCGCCCCCTGGCAGTCTTGAAAGCGTCGTGTTAGAAATTAGCATTGTGCCACCTGGGTGTGAACGCTGCTGTGATGATATTAATCTGTTCCAGTAAGCATGCACCCCCAGGCTTCACACCTCTTCCACGCACAGGGCGTGGAATGGCACACATGGCGCGGGCACGAGACCTGGCTCATGCTGTGTGATTGCAGACCACGGATCAATGCACAGAAAAGGGCTCGCAGCGCCAGGGCTGATTACAATCGATCTGATCCTCTGCCGCTCACACAGATCTAATAGGAAATGGCTGGTTAGTGCTGGTGAGTGGCATCGTCTCCCCAGCGCTGCGCTATAGGGCACTGAGTCATACCCTCTCTGCCAAGCATCGTGCGCTCCTGTTGATGTACACGGCTGAGTGAAGTGGTCAGGTCAGCGCCAGCTCTTCTTGTGGCAGAGAACCTTTGTAGACGTCACAGTCTGCGGGTAGTGCTCGTGCCATTGGGGCAATGCTCAGGCCAGGTCCTGTCCAATGGCTTGGGTTGTTATTCCGTAAATCCGCTTGTTATCTCTCAGTACCTGTTAATTCTGCAGCAGCCCCTGCGAGTGACAGCGAGCACAGCTGTGGGATAAGGCAGCATCTCCCCTTTCCCGCCCGCACATCTGCGCCTCTCCTGCACTTCTCAGATCTCAGCCTCATTTTTCCATGTCACTAGAAGCCGTATTGGTTGCTAAGCAAATAACATCGCCCTGTTTCACTGCTGGTATAGTAAGTGTCTTTCCCTCTACACTACACCAAGAGCACACGCTATGCCATGATGTGCCTGGGGTATTGCTGTCTTGCTATGCCAGAGGTCCATTACGCTGGACATTACAGACCAGATCTAGCTATATGTTGCTAGGACAGAGGGAGGGCAGAGGTCCATTACGCTGGACATTACAGACCAGATCTAGCTATATGTTGCTAGGACAGAGGGAAAGCAGAGGTCCATTACACTGGATATCAGAGACCGGATCTAGCCGTTAACACACTGTGCAGTCAGAGCTCCCGTTTCTCACACTCCATTCCACGTTTCCTGAAAAGTTCTGATCTCGCTTGAAGTTGTGTACCTACTTCATGAGCTGTCCCGGGTGTATGGGTCCACCTCATATACAGTTATGTGAACTTTCATTGGTCCATTGCCAGGGGCGTATTGGGAATTCATAGTGACCCTGGCAAAATTAGCAATTAGCCAAATCAGGATTAGCATAGACAAAAGAATCTTAATAAAAGCCCTGTATATATTTAATGTAGGTGGATTATGTATAGGTTATCATGTAAAAGTTTCAATATTATACAATAAAGAGATTTATTGTATAATTATGCAGATAGGTTCCAATGTCACTTAATACCGCAAGCATTGTAGCTAAAGCTGGCCATACACTATGCAATAAATTGTTCCAAACGACCAGCTTTAGTCAAGGGGGGTAAAATGAATGTCAGTGTGTGCATGCAGGGAGAATACTTTATTGTTGCATGTTACACACGGATACTGACCAGCGTTACTGTTACACTGTTATTACACTTGGGCTGGAAACATCATCTCTCAACTCTAATACGGTTTGCAACTAATGACATTTACCTCCCCTGCAATTAAACATGGTTTTGCCCCTTCTTGACTAAAGCTGGTCGTTGGGAACAATTTATTGCATAGTCAAGTGTATGGCCAGCTTAACTCCAAATACAACACAGAGAACATCCTAGTGACCTCTATACTATACAGCATCTTAGTGATCACCATCTATTACTATCATAATCCTAGAGGAGCTGCTGAGTGTCCTCCAGAGTCACCGGCCTACTGGGAAAATTCCCTGTAAGCCCTATGGCCAATCCAAATAACTGTTCCATATTACTGATTAGAGTGTATATCCAAGGGTATCTTGATCTCTTTTATTTGGCAGCTTATGACAAAACACCCGGGTAAGCGGCTGGGCTGCGGGCCGGAGGGGGAACGGGACATTAAGGATCACGCCTTCTTCCGATACATAGACTGGGAGAAGCTTGAAAGAAAAGAGGTGCAACCCCCGTTCAAGCCAAAGGCGGTAAGTCACAGTGCGGCCACCTTATCGGTACCCGATCCGGCGCCGCCATCCGCGGTGGGCGGCCTGAGCTCTGTGTGCGTTTGCGTCTTTATGGACACTGTTGAGTGTGTGTGCGTTTTTGTGTGTCTTCTGCACATTGCATTTGTGTGTCTCCACTTTATTGTTTTGTGGGTGTCGGTGGTTAGTTTTGTGTGTGTCTGTGGTTAGTTTTGTGAGTTTGTGCACAGTTTGTGTACATTGAGCATTGCATAACGGTCAGCTGTAAAGCTCTATTGGAGATGACCCCTCATAGTGCCACAGGCTTTTACTTTTTCTTCCCATCTATGCTCCCGATAGACACTATAGACCAGAGTACAATAGAGTTGAGTTTCTGAGAGTGGAGTCAGTCCTTGCACCAATGAGTGGTGTTTAACATCTAAGTATATCTTCGTCTTAGTCATGTGTAATCCAGGTAGCCGCTTCTTGTCAAATGCGAGTCCATTGCAGAATTTTAGAATGAACCCTTCATTATGTGGCTCCAGGGTATTTCTCTCAATGATAAACTTTGCGTACGATTTACATACCTATCCGCCATAGTGTGTGTGGGCCCGTCTGCTTGCAGAGAATGGCCCTATGCTGTTAAGTGTTCGAAGTCCTTGGAACCCCCTTGAACATAGCGTCTGGAGCCACAAATTTCTATTGCAAATAAAACGTTTCCGTGTACGACGTGGGACAGCCGCACTCACAGAAATACAGGATTCCCTCCACTCTCCCACGAGGCCTCCTATATGCTCCTGTCCGTAAAACAACTAGCGACGGCTAGGGATGCCAGCGCGGTGCGTGAGGAGGAGGCGGTCATGGTTTGCCTCTCTGTGACCTATTTTAGTGTGAGCAGAAGACGCTGAGGCATACTGACAGTTTACAAGACAGCAGCAGTCTGAATAATTTAATCTTTGTAGTTTGCAGTTACATTTATTAAAAATGCACCATCTGTTTGTGGCTTCTTTCTGGAAGGTATAGGAAGAAGTGCGCTTTTATAGTATTGCATAACCTCCCCATGCATGGGAGACATGTAGACTTGAAATAAGCGGACACCTATATTGGCAGCAGAATCGGAGTGATAATCTGAGCTTGCTCGTGCTTGTCTTTCAATACCCGGTCAGCCCTACTGTATTAAAGCTCAGAAAATCCATTTATATATATATATCTTTTTTTTAAAGAGGGAATTTGCAGCCCCCACCTTCCTGCTGCTTCCAGTTACTTGTTCATTCATGGCAAAAGTTCTTGCCGTCCCAGTTAACACCTTGCAGGGTGCTTAGTGCCTGGGAGAGTCTGATTCAGACAGGCAAGCATGAAGGTAAATCTGCAGCTAATGGGGGAGGAGGGGCGCCATAGGAAAGTGCTAATTATGCTTAAATGGCTTAGCTGTAAATATTTCACAGGGCGCCGAGATTGGTGTCACGTCTTTAAGAATGTAAAAGAAAAAAAATAAATAAAGCAGCGGACGACTCTGCAGATGCAATTCGCGGGAGACTTTAGATTTAGCCACATGTAAAACCAATATCTTGTGTGTTGAACTAAAACTGTCCGCGTGCCTGATCTGCATAGACAAAGCAGATACCTGGCAAATCATAATGGGACATGAAGTTCATACAGAGACTAGATTTAGTAAACGGCAGAGAAAGGAAATGTGGGGATGTTGCCCATAGCAACCTATCGGATTCTAACATTCTCTAGTATGTAATGAGTCTGTGGTTGCTATGGGTAACGTCTCCACTTTTTGTTTTTTGCACTTTAGTAAATGTAGTGGTGCAATTGGATATACATGATATAAGGGTTTCACAGTGGTGCAATGTATGTAGTTTTATCAACCAGTTAAGTTGATTACTATATATTCTTCTGGACGTGGACAGACTTAATGAATCACCCACAAAGCTGTCTAAAAACAAGACAATAATCATTTTGTTTGGGCTCCCAAAAATCATCCCATGGCCATTGAGACAGTCATATAGCCCTGATTACGGGCCAGCGTGTGCGCCCATGTCCACAATGGCTTCCGGCCCGTCAGTGTTAGACTCCTACCCCAACAATAAATATAATTTATTCATTCATTTATTGAATAGATTATTTTGGTTTCATGGATCAAAAGTATAAAATCTCCCAGACCCAATCTATTTGTCTGGATGTCTTTATATTTTTGTGATAATCCGGGATCACCGTCTCATGGGTCATATCCTCCGAATAACCCACATGTCTCTTTTATGTTGTGTCATTGTTTCATGGTGTCTGTCTCGCTTTCAGTGTAAAGGAGTCTGAATGGCTTCAGATGAGAAGATGTGTTAGCCAGTCTTCTGCCCTGTCAATGCAAAGCGTTTATCAAGCACACATGGATGAGATTTGGACATGTACGGGCTACCGTAGGTCAGCAGGTGCGACACAGGAAGTGCGCAATGGAATAATGGTCCCCCTACCTGCACAGGCATTTATATAAATAAACGTTCCATCCTAGACAGATGACCTTATGCTCCTCCTCTGAAGCCATTTTATGTAACCAATTCCTCCGTTCCTTTGTAATCCCCCTCAGACTTCTTTCTTCCCCATAAATATTCCCTTTTGATTTGACATTTTATTTGATTCCTTATTTATTTTATTTTTTACGTTTTCCATGGTTTGTTTTTCTCCCCCTCCTCCTCCCATAGTGCGGCCGAAACGCTGAGAACTTCGACCGATTTTTCACCCGCCATCCGCCAGTGCTAACGCCACCCGACCAGGAGGTGATCAGGAACCTCGACCAGTCAGAATTTGAAGGATTTTCCTTTGTTAACTCTGTGTTTGTACCCGTGGAGGTGAAAGACTGAAAAAAAAATAAATAAATAAAAAAAACAACAAAAAGTGGGCCATAGCCCCCAGGTTCCCTGCAGCTTGCCCTGACTTCGTGCGTGGCGTCCCTGGGGCGGTACACCCTTATCCTGAGTATTCCTTACCGCCATCTTGCTGAGTGTGTGTGGCACAGCCTCCCGCTGTGTGTGCCGAGCTGTGTTGTCAATCCTTGTGTACACAGTAGCAAGTGCAAAAACAAAAATAAAAAAAAACACGGAATGGAGTATATATTAAACCTGACCAACGAACAAGTGGATCCATTCACTAGGTAGAGCATGAAGGCTTGCTAGCAGCCTACATACAGCTTCCCTTGGGATGAAAAGACATTTGTTTTCTATATAAATGGATAAGAAAGTTGCGTATATTCTTGCAACCCTGGACTAGGATTTTGTGCCTGTCAATATTCAAATTATACAGAGCGTGGGAGTTATGGCTCATAATAGTTATGGCTTAATAAATATCAGCAATTAGGAAAACAAATGGTAACACACCCCGAACCCTACCTCAGAATAGTCATTCTGCACAATTTCCTAGAGGTTACCCATAGTGGAAGCTAAGTTGGTCAGTCTTAAAGCTATGAAATCTCCCAGGGTGCTTTGCTCCAGAAACCCCGTCTAATGCGGATCACAGATGCATTTAGTACCATTGGCTGGCAGCCTGCCCACTCTCTTATGATATCGCATGCTCAGCTATTTTTTTTTTATTTTTTTTTTGGGAGGGGGGCAGATGGGGATTTTTCTTCCCCCTCCTCCTTGTGCTCTCAACATTATATTTCCAAAGGGGCCAAGTATATCCATGACATAAAATTCAGCAGATGTTCCTGCGTGCGTGACCCCCATCGTCATCATCATCATCATTTACGCTTGAGTGAAGGAGATAATGCACTAGCACAGAGAGTGCCCCGGGCTCCTCGACAAATTGGCCATTCGGCAGGCAGCCTCGGACGGGCATTAACTCGTTACCCTCTTCACATCGCTTGTCCTGGAGCGCCATGAGCCTGGACTAGCATATATTTCAGTAAGGAAAGGCGTCTTGCTTACTCTGTATGTTTTGGGGACAAGCCTCTGGTGTGGGAGCTGCAGCCATAATAATATTGTTTGTTAAACCTTTTTAAAGTTCTGTCATTGATTGTTGAGAATGTATATATATATATATATATATATATATATATATCTATATCGAAGAAAGTACTTATGTTCTTCAATTGGTTGATTATATTGGAAAGCTTATATAGTTGAAGATGCATTCTAAATCTGCCAGACACTTATGATAACAGCAGCTAGCACCTTCCCTTGAGGCACTTCAGAAGAGCGACAACCATTATCTGTAGTCTGAGCGTTGGGTGAAGTACATCTCAATAGACGTGACCTGCTTTATTCAGGGTGTCCGTGTCGCATTCTCCGCAGTCTAACAAGTTAAAGTGCCCTTGTGTTGATGCCACTCACTGAGGAGAGCTCTCCATCGCGATGCTGTAAAATGACTTCTCACTCGTAGGTGAAGTGTTAGAAGCAACATGACCTGACCATTTAGTAACCTTGGAATAGCTCGTAACAGGCGATCGCTGCTAGCAACTTAACAGGGTTTAGAAAAACAAAAACCATCTTTTTTTCTTACGATATCTTCTAGTCCGCTTGAGGGTGATGGTGCAGCGATCAGTACGGAATATACCAAAAGCAATAATTATCAGAAACACAGAAACCAGTATATGCAGCCCTTCCTGTATTCCTATGATGTGCTGATTAGAATGTTTATAGTACTCACTTCTTTATCTTTACATTTTCTGCTACCAATGTGAAAGACAGTGATGGCCTAAAACGTTATAATGAATCGTGTTTTCCCTTCTACATCCTATATTTTATTTGTCACATTATATTTGTTTTTTTCTTATGTTATTGTACATGTTCCATGCAGCTTTATTTACGTATTACCAATGGTACATCATTAATATACCAATGGTACATCATTAATAGCAGCCTGAAGAGACAAGCACATTGCAACTCCACTTCCTATGTTCGGCCTGGTTGTACATGAAGGTTGGTGTGGTATCCCAACATCAATTCAGTAATAATAACATTATTAAGAGGTGCATTAGACATGTACAAACCATTAAATTAGATACTAAACTTCTATAAGAACACTTGTTCTATTGTCACACTGAAATGGAGTCCAGTGGTTTGTGCACATTGACATTGGCAAATTGCAAGGGACTATCTCATCATCTGGGTGTGACCTGTATAATATGCATCTTAACAGCTGTTTTTTTTTATTATATATATTTTTTATTTTATTAAATTTTTTTTTCTTGACAAAGGTTATTGACAGGTCATTATGTTTGCTGAACATGAAGTTCATTTGTTTGTATTCCTCAACCGTATAAATGTAATGTGCCAATTTATCTTTCCGTATCAATAAAATGGAATACATGTTGATCCTACATTTAGATCACCAGGAAAGTGGCTTTGTAAGAGAAGGTGGGTTGTTCGATAACCTGGTGGTTATACAACATGGCTTCATGGTATTTTTTTCTTGTTTTAAAGTCTTACAAACAATTTATGGGAAATGGGGTTGCCTATACCAACCATTCACATACTAGCTTTCAATTACCTGGTACATTTCATATGCTGGCTGGAAGCTGATGTTGGCAATACCGCTATATTTTCTTTTTTGTCAATGTCAAACTCCCTTTGAGCCTAAATTATTTTTCTTGGTGGTAGTGCGTTCTACCAGTATTACCATTATTATTTCCCATTTCCCCTGTCCACCAAGTGCATGCAATTAAAATTGACGTGGGGGTTATACAAATGTCATGACCATCTCACTTACTTACCAATTCATTGACCATTATGGAATATTCTTGTACAAAGCAAACAGGGTATACCATCCCTATGAGTTTTATTAATCCTCCTTTTGAAAGGCTTCATCTAGGTGCTTTCATTAACTTATTCACTCTCTGTCTTCCCTTTATTCCTGTCAATAAACTATTCTAATATCCATGTGTGATGTTATCTCCTGTGCCTATTACTATATGAGCAGAGACCATGTGAATACAAGGACAAGATGATGGGAGAAACATTTTTGTTCAGCGGCATCATAAATATAACTTTATTTTAAGGGTTAATTGGAAATCAGACCCAAATTATCTGGTAGATTGTAAACTCTTTGTTTTGCCATAGAATTGGGCACTAGGGAATTTAGAGGCTAAATGGGTCCGCG
Source organism: Platyplectrum ornatum (assembly GCA_016617825.1). Lineage (NCBI taxonomy): Eukaryota > Metazoa > Chordata > Amphibia > Anura > Limnodynastidae > Platyplectrum > Platyplectrum ornatum. The sequence continues at coordinate 9,199 of JABWIB010007129.1, forward strand.
AGCTAAAAAGCGGAGTTTTCTGCTGTTTGCATAAGGGGGAGAAACATCGCGCCTTAAGGGTTGAATCGGCCCCTATGTGGCATACAAACTAGGTTCCAGTCATGACACAAATTCATCAGTAATACAACCAACACCATACCAATGACTGTATCATGACCAAAAGTTTCAACTATGCAGTTACGTTGGCAGCTATAAGATCCTGTGTGGCGCAGTGTTGCCAATGTTTAAATTAAAAAAGTTTAAAAATGGAAAAGAGAAGTTCCTTACCTTCCTGCGTCCTTCTCCCTTTTCTCTCTGATCTGTCTTCTTTTCTCTCCCCAATTTGTCTTCTTTATCTCTTCTGTCTTGTCTGTCATCTTACTCCTGTCTCTCTCTTGCACTCTCTCCCTCACTTCATCTCCGCCACTGGACCTGTATGCCGGTAAGTAATTCATTAATAATTGTAAATGTAAACACACTAAGGGCCGATTTAATGTCCTTCGCACAAAGAAATTCCCTCTTATGCAAACAGCGTAAGGGAGAAAATTGGCGTCTTTTTACATCGCGGCTCATAGTGTCGCATATATAGACGGGAGTGGGCTGTGCCTTAAGCACACATTGCGGCACATTGAATCGGCCTCTTATAGTCTGAGAGGTGTAAAACAATACTGATAATTTAACCCGATCTCTATTTTAATGGCAGCAGGTTTACAGTGTCTTGAAAATCACTGTGACAAACTACACCATATTGCAGAGACGTCATCATCCACGGTGACCTATCGTAGATTCAATAAACTAGACCAGGGGTGGGCAAAGTGCGGCTCTCCAGGTGTTGTCAAACTACACGTCCCAGCATGCTTTAACTGCATGGACATAGTGGATACCNGACAAAGCATGCTGGGACGTGTAGTTTCACAACACTTGGAGAGACACAGGTTGGCCAGGCCTGGCTTCGAGCAATATTAAAATAAAAGCAGGTCATATCGTGCACACACACTCTCTCGTCCCGTATCTGTATTAGTGTTACATGCCCTGTCTAATCTCTAAATCCTTATGTAAGGGCCCAGGCCATCTTTGATGTGTGCTATAGACGTAACCCTCAGGGCACAGCTAGAGGAGTGCCCGCTCTAGACTGACTTCCCTATTTTGTAAGCGAGATCACCGGGGCCTACATTCGTACGGCCGTGCTCCGTGTAGCATGGTAGAGCGGTTGTCATGGTAACTGTCAGAACATGTGAGCTCTGGGCATCTTGCAGAGAGATGGGTGAAGATGATCCTGCTTCTGCTGCAGGGATTTAACCCTTGTGCAAATGAAGGCTATTCATTGCAGGGTGGGGATCGCCTTCTCCGCTGCAAGTGAAGCAATGGCCCGTGTGCTAAGACTTCAATGCTTGTTTAATGTGATGGCTCTTACTAGTGCTGGACTGCGGGTTCACAGTGTTTGCTGTAATGTATGGACACTTGCGCATTTCCTTCCTTTTGTCCAGTTTACAATTGTAAATACTAGAGGTGGAGGGAGCACGATATGGCTGCTGAAAGAGTAGTATGGGACTTGGAGTAGTATGAGAGCCTCTACCCAGGAGAGTTGCCGACAGGATGAACTAAGGAGCATCACTTGGGCCCTCAAAAATGTAGTGCAAACTCTGTCCCTTGGATGCAAAGTAATAAACTGCCTGCACGCAAGTCAGAGTTTTAATATTTATCTTGCAGTTTAAAACTGATGTCTTCCACCCAACTCTAAATCTGTCCACACCCTAGTTCAAGCTCGAATAGTTCAAATGAACTAACCTTTTAAGTGAACTAGTTCATTTAGTTCACTTTAGACCTGGCAATGATTAGTTAAATTTGAAGTAAGAAGTCACTAGACAAGAGTGAATCTCTGCGACTTCTGCACAATTTCTTTTACTCTCTGCATTCTGTTTCCCATATAAAAATCATACAGTCCTATAACTAACGCAAAAAGTTGACAGAATTAGTGCATTAATGTGACTAGTGCTATTTAATATATTTATTAGTGACATTACACATNGTATCAAGGGNNAAATATGNCTGTTTGCGGNNGACANAAAGATATGTAACAGGGTAGACACACCAGGCGGGGTGAAAACAATGGTGGATGATCTAGGTAGACTGGAGGAATGGTCAAGAGTGTGGCAGCTGCAGTTTAATGCCAAAAAATGCAAAATCATGCA
>JABWIB010007130.1:0-22933 GCA_016617825.1 Platyplectrum ornatum
GAAAAACTACAACAGTATATATATATATATATATATATATATATATATGTATATATATATATATAGATCATCTTGTTATCTTGTCTCATTTAAAACATCTAAGAATATATAAATTTCAGCCAAAATCCACATCAGTGGTCTCATTAAACTCTTCAGGGTCATAGGCAAACGAGGACGACTTCGTTCTCGTGGAAAATCGCCACCGACAAATTTGCAGGCCATCCATGGAACGATGCTGTTCCCATGATGGCCAATGGAGCGGGGAAAAAATACCTGTAAAAAAAAAAGAAATAAATGAAATAAAAATGTACTCACCTTTCTGGTGTCTTCGCTGGGCACCACAGCGGTGCCCAGCACCTTCTCCGTGTGGTGCAGCGTCTCCGTCTTGCACGGAGAGGACGCTGTATATACGTGACGCTGTATATACGTGTACTATACATAATGTATAAAGGTGATGGAGCATAAATGTAATTTGTTGATAATACGTATGAAATCATGCACAGTATAATAAGGTTGATACATTAACCTTATTATACTGTGCATGATTTCATATGTACGAAATTGGCTGGCCGTACTGTACATGATGAACGAATTAGATTGTTTGTATTGCACATGGTGTACTAAAGAGATTGGTTGAACTGTACACTATGAATTAATTTGACTGATTGTAAGCTCTCACAAACAGGGACCCCCATATCCTGTTATCTACCTAAACCTGTCCACATCTCCTCCCTCCTGTTGAGGCAGTGTGTGGAAGATAGTAAGGAGGTAGGTGTTAGGGATAAAGAAGGGGATGAAGTAAGGGAAGGAGTTAAAGTATGTAAAATTTAGGGGGTATTTATTTTTGGGATTGTGCATTTCAATAGGAACTATATGGAAAAATAAAGTCATTCATAGAGATAATGGAATCAAGATGTTTTAACATTGTCCCTTATTTACAGAAATTCCCCATTGTAGCGTATAGAATATAAAATGTTTTGTTCTAATACATAAAACATCCACTATTGTCCAGCATATAATAAAGCTCCAATTGACCAGCATATAATATAGCTATCATCATCCAGTATACAGCTCACACTGTCCTAACTCTAACCTAATCATAATCTTACCCTAACCCTAGTTGTAGCCTTGGCTTACCCAAACCATACCCTANATGTGCAATGGTGGAAGTTTAAGTATCACATGTATGCTAGGTAGTTTAGTCATTCAGCTAACTTGGTTGGTGCAACCTTTTGGTTAGGTGAAAAGAATTTTGTGATCTGTGAGCTGGTCAAAGTTGAATGAGTTTTAATGCAATTGAGGTTTTAAAATACTTTAGAAACCAAACCAAAACCCACAAGGGTGGTTTTTGCAAAACAGATCCAGATCCAGAGGGAGATACAGATCCAAAACAAAAAAACGGAAAAAATGGCCAGTGTGCGTATCGTTTTTTCTAGTTTTTATCAGAAAAATGAATAGGAGTAATTTATTTTCCGACTGTAGTTGTTTCTGATTTCTGACATCTGTAGGAGAGGGCCAGATTCAGATCTTTAGCCCCTTATGATTTAGTCAGGTATTAGTAAAACCATGGTGAATTGCAGGGGAGGTAAAATAAATGTTAGTGTTTGCATGCAGGAAAAATACGTTATTTTTGCATTTTCCACATAGATACTGACCAGCGTTACTGTTACACTGTTATTAGACTTTACCACCCCTGCAATGCAACATGGTTTTACACATACTTGACTAAATCATGAGTGCCTGAAGATCTGAATCTGGCCCAGAGTTCCTGATCAAACATCATAGTTTGATTCATGACATTCTGCAAAATAGACATTGTATATGACATTTTCTTAAAAGGACTCAACTGATTTGTTAGCCTGTATACAAAAGGTATCCGTAGAGGTACAATTGCCGAGTGACCTCCAAAAATGACCGTTATGTATGTTGGAAATCCATTTTTATGATGATTACTGGAGAAGTCAATAAAGAAGTCAACAGGTTTTATATAAGTCTGGGTGGTGATTTGATAGATTTCCGCGCTATCCATACTTTGTGCAGTTTATGAGTTTCCGCTCATACAGGTGACTTTGGATACTGTGGGGATCACAAATCAGTTTTTTTCTGCCAATGTGCTCTGATTCAACTAAAGAGAAGGTCTGGGTACTGTTCTTATTTATTTTTAAACTGATTACCTTTGATTGTATATGCAAATATCTAAGTGAACAGTAAAGAACTGTTGGTTTTGCCTGTCGTTTATTGTGTGATTTGCACAATAATCATTAGAAAACGGACTTAATCCAGGATTTAACAAATACCTGACTTCTACACACAGAGTAAATAGTGTTTGTGCGTGCGCAACAGATGTGCACTTGCTCAGCCCTAGCGCAAAGAACAATATCCAATACATTTGGGGATCCGTCCGCTGGGCTGAACCTGCCCCCACCTAGCGTAATTTAGTATATTTAAATTAACAGTTGGGGCAGTTGGGTTTGAAAAAATTCACACAGATCAGTGGTCAATCAAACAGCTGATCCTCCTAAATCTCTCCAAGCAAGGGTACAAGCATACATCTGCCATTCTGCGTTCACTCCCCTCTCCAGCATGTCTGCAGAAGTATGTGTAGAAGTAGACCTGGATCTGGATAAATGTGCCAGTGTGTACACAATTTATCTGTTGTGAAAAGTTAGGATTTATCGGAATGGGTTGGGGTGTGGTTTGGTTTGGTTAAAATAGGCACCTTAAAATTGACTACATTACATTAATTATTTACAAAGGTTTTTAGAAAAAGAGAAGAAAATTAACAGGAGAATAGAATCTCTAATATTTATATATATATATATATATATATATATATATAATGTCTATATAAGCAATATGTATCTTCTGATCATATTACACTGTTACATTTTAGTGTAATACAACTTATTTGTTTATAATACTCCTGATCAGGAGGCAAGTTCGGTACGTTCAACTGAGTAGATGTGCACTAATAATAAAAAAAAGTACTATATAAAGTACATATTAAGTTTAAAAAGGGTAAGGGTATCACATATTTTAATATACCGGTATGTGGTGTGTTGGGGTGTATTAATGGTCTGAAGATTACACTATAAAAAAACAGTATGACTAAGTCTACTATATAACCAAATATACAACTGACACCTAATATACCCAATATATACTTTATATAGTCCACCATCTCCACAACACCATACCTGCTTTAGAAACCACCCTTCCAAAATCCTGCGTTTGCCACTGCATTTATGTGTATTAGTCACATTTTTGCTAGCATTCAGTTTGGAATTTTACAGATTTTGACTATATGAAGCAAACAAAAGTTTAGTAAACTAATCCATAATAATTAGGTAACCAACTTTAAAAATAGAAAAAGTATTAATAGAGGATTACTGTAAATTTGAATTAAATAGAGAAAACTACAAGACTATATTTCAGCAATTGAAAACATATATACTGTAAGTAATATTACCTGATTAGTTGCTTGTGCTTCCATTAAGTAATTATGCAGTACTGCTAAGAGATTCTCTTTTTTCTTATAGTTAGAAATATGTGAAGTCTGGCATTCCAACAGCAGAGGGCGTATGCACAGCTGAAAAAGCAGAGAATAAAAATGAAGCACATTTTATTTTAACCCAATCCCAGATTAATATTAAATAAAACAAAGTGTAAATATAACATACATAGAACATAATTAAAATGTCCATAATATAAAATGAAACTGAACTATATGTTTGTATCACTTACATAATGTACACCATAAAAAGCAAAGCACTCAATATCACACAATACATATATCTATTTTCAACATATACATAAGTACATATATCTGGATCACGTCCTTTATCACATATAAACAGTCTATGTTGTGTCTCTGTTTAAGGATTAGATATAAGTGAATTATTTACTATAGTAAAATGTAAAGTATCAAAGTAATTCATTAGTTATTTTTTTTATTCTTTAATGTTCTGTATGACAGGCAATATTTTCCCACAATAACTACATTTTATTTACAAAGGTTCTTTGATGTTACATCAAGATTCCAAATATAATATCCCAATATTATATTAATATCAGTTTCGTTAATACAGTTATGCTGCTGGGCCTTGGATTTTTTAAAATTAGTAACGTATCTGGAGATAATGCATGTTTCAATCTTCAGAAACATGCAGCTCTGAATGTAGCACAGGGAGAAAGGCCTGCCATGCCCCTCATCTCTGCGCACAGCTTAATAGCACAGAGGCTCAATGCAGCATANTATTGCCGGCTTTTATGAATTAATAGTAGTAAAATTAAACAAAAAACACAATCAGTTTTTTAAGAAAATATTTTTNAAATTTTTTTAACCATTTTTTCAAACTTCCACAGGACATTTACCTGCTTCAAAGCAACTACGTGCAGCATACACCGTGTCAGGACATGGTGTGAGCTGTGCATTAATTAGTTGGACTAATGCGCAGGGCCGCCGTCACGAACGGCCAGGCCCGGGACTCATAGCGGCCGGGCCCCCCACAAAATGACAGGACGCCGTGATGTCATGACATCACGGCGTCACTGCGGAGGCCGTCGGGCCTTTTTAAAGGCACATAGACGCCATATTTGGCAGTGGCCGGCGCCCAGTACAGGGAGCCGGGCCACTGCTGGGGGGTTGGAGGGACGGCCGGGCCCGGGACAGTAGGCCCGGCTGTCCCCCCCTGATGGCGGCCCTGCTAATGCGTACATACAAATAAGAAAAGGGGCGAGGAACACCCTTTTCTAATTTCCATAATAGGCTTTGCGCCTGCATCTGTGCCATTCAGAGACGATCTGCGCATGCACATAGCTGCACATAGCGGTGCATCCGCCAGCCCGCTTAAATCAGGTCCTATGTCCTGACATGGTGTAAGCTGCATGCAGTATCTAGATATAGCTAGCTATAGAAGCTCGAGCCTCTGCAGCCGCATTTCTCTGCATCTGCGTGCTATTGAGGACTGCATGTTTTCGCACCTCTTTGTGCTCACAGGGCACACATAAAAANCTCTGAATCAGGTCTGCAGAATAGTACGGAGTGGATAACCGCTCTGTGCGGCTGACTTTAGGTCTGATTCAGGTCCTTGCACCTTAAAAAAAAGCTTTAAGTGCAACTCAGTATTATTGTTATTCAATTAATTAAATCTTTATTGATCCATGAGCTATTATTGTTTATAAGCAGTGTGTAATTGTGGAACAAATAATATATTGTTTAATTAAACAGACAAGTATACGTTTATTGAAGGCTGAATATCTGATTAAAGTTGATTATGACATGCTTTGCATGGTTTATAGGTTTGTAGGTTTTCTAAAATTTAAATACATTTGTGCCACCTGTTGGATTTTGGTACTAATTGCATCAAGATGGAATATCAAATACAAAAGTAAAAAAAAAAACTTGCCTGACATTTTTTATTGAATTGGAAAATATTTCATAGTAGCTGTCTGAACAAGTTTTGGCTATTAAACAAAAGCAAACACAGACATGATATACATATGTCTTATGAAAATATCAGATTCATAATAATATAGCAATGAATTTCACATGTAATTCAGATCATTTTCATGTTATTTTCATGTAAGTTTTAAATAATATAGGAAATCAAATATATTTAAACATATACATGAAGTGCAGTTACATTCATATCTGCAAATTGTAATATAAATTAAGTGCACAAATGCATTTGAAGCTGCATTCTATGACTTCCATAATATTCCAGTGCAGCAAGAGCTGTAGTAATGCTGTATAAAATACTTTTATATACCTTTATAATGCTAAAAATCTCAAACTTGACATAACAATTCATAGGCGAACGCAAGGGGGTTTCTGGTTGCCTAGTGGTCATTTTGTGGGATCTTCCGTCAAAGAAGAAATTGACCTGTAATTTCTGCTAGTCCCAGTCAAGAAGTATTGGCTTATGTATTTCTCCTTTTTATTTTTTATAAGCTGTTTGCATATTATGTATTTGTATTTTCCTCTTTGTATTAAGCACTGTGATCATTTTTCATATTAAATATCCATTAATAAGTTCCTGTCTCTGNGTTCTTAAGGATTCACGTGCCAAATAGCTTGGTTTATAAACACTACATAGTTGTAACAGGAGAGGCCATATTGGGTTTATGATAATTCTGGTACCGGATAATTGTGTTGTGTTAGTTAAGGGAGGAACCGAAGGCCTCCGGCGATAGTGTGCTCACTGTTCAAATAAACCTTGGTGGTGGCAGANNCCGATATAAGTAAGAGGTGAGGTAAACAAGGGGCGTTAAGCAGGATATAACAGACTAGGTGACTGTTGGGATTAACCCCTTGCATCCTCTAGATGTCACAAAGTCTCAGGTGAGATTGTGCACGTAACGCCGGCATATTACAGTGTTTGCCATTACCATGCCGGTTGGTCATAAATGTGAATGGGTTTCTGAATGCTGGGTTTTTGAATGCTATCACGAGTGCTAGCAGACAGACGGGCTTGTTAAAAGCCTTTTTTGGCAGCCCTACTCTGGATCAGCTCCTTAATGTACAGTTAGTGTATTGCAATTAGACATGAATATAGCCCCCTGCTAGGGTACTGACATATTGTTGAAGATATACAATGAGACAGAAAAAGAGAACCAGCAAGGTTTTATGGTACCGTAAGTATAAAGTCATGACCATCATTTCACATCAAGATTCATGCCTAATTCTTGTATACAGTTCTTTCAATGCTAAATGTTTTGTACCTTCCCTTTCTACGAAGTCCAAGCCAGATTTGAGCATATGCCTTGCATAGCTTTTATCTGCATGATTTTGTACTGCTCCTGCTCAAAAATGAGCAAGGTATGGGGTGTATATGGGGGTATGCCTTATTGTCACTTCTATTATATCCAGTGTTTCCATACTGTCACTTTAAATGTCCATACTGCCACTTCTAAATTTCCACTTCAATCACAGTTTAGTTGTATAAGAGGCAAAATGTACATGATCTGTTTTGGGATCTGTAGTAGGGTCGGTTGAGATCAATGTTATGATATGTCCCAAATCTGTTAGGTTAATGTTAGGTTAATATATGCTGCAAATGGTCTGTGGAAATTCTGGAATCAGTCAGCTTTGCAGTTTTAACCCTTTTCTATACACATATATTACAGTTCTCTAGTATGTAATAAGAAACAGATCTAGAAGTGGAGATGTTGCTCATAGCAGCCAGGTTCTAGCTTACATTCTCTAGTATGTAATAGGAAACAGATCTAAAATCTGATTGGTTGCTATAGGCAGCATCTAGACTTTTACATTCCTGAAATGTAATAAATCTACACCATGGAATGTAATAAAATGCATTCAGACACTATAAACCTGTTGAACTCATTTACAAACTTAATTTGTATCAGGTTACTTATCAATTGAACAAACTTGTTACCAACAACTTGTTTTTTTTAAGGCCACACAGTATCTGCAGCGCCGAACACGTGAAAATAGAAGAGGGGGGAAGAGATGGGCCCCCGGTAGAGGGATATGATAGGAGGATGATTATGTGAGTTAATATGCTAAGTGGAAAGGGGTGGACAACACAACAGACATTGAAAAGATGAGGGAGAGGGTAAAATTATTAATTGGAGGAAAGGTAAGCCAGTCTTAAGAATTGGGTGTTTAAAGAGTGCTTGATGTTTTGGAGAGTGTTAGATAGCCTTATATGTTGAGTTAGGTCATTCCAGTTTAAGAGGGCAACTTAGGAGAAGTCCTGGATGCGTGAGTGAGAGGTAGAAATCATGGGATGTGAGGCAGCATTCTTCAGCAGAATGGAGGTGACAGATAGGTGTGTGGATGGATGAAAATGAGGAGACGTAGGTGGTGGGGAGCAGAGGAAAAGAGAGGGAACCTTGTAGGTTGTACGGGGAACAGGAATGGTAGTAGAGGAGAATCATGAGGTTGAGAGGGAAAAGGAGCAGCCAGAGAGATAGGAGGTGAATTACAACTGGAAAGAGCTAGTGAGTCAGAGAGAGTAAAAATTTGGAGTAGGAGCACATAACTATGTCAAAGGCAATGGAAATATTATAGTAGAATGAGAAGTGAAAAATGGCCTTTAGAGGAAATCATTTGTGGCCTTGGTCATATCAGTTTGAGTGAAGTGGATGGAACCTGGATTGAAAAGGATCCAGGATGGAGTTATTACTGAGGTGGATGACTTGTAAACCAGTCACATGAATATGCTGGTTAGAGGGTGAAGTGGGGTTGTGGTTTTTTTAATAATGGATGAGTTTAGAGCATACTTAAAGAGAAAGGAATAATGACAGTGTAGAGCGATATGTTGAAGAGGGGGGCAAGATGACAGCAGATGACGAGAAAGAGAGACCTGACGAAATTGGAGGGGTTGAGATCAAATGAACATGTAGGCAGGTGAGAAGACCAAAGAAGGGAGAGAATTACTTGAGCCGAGGTGGGGTCAAAGGTATACAGTGGGTATTTGCATTGGGAGAGATAAGGGTGTGAGGAGCTGAGTTGCAAGGTCATGATAGGTAGGATAGAGTGTCTGATGGATCTTGGATGTGAAGAAGAGATTCTCTTTTATTTAATATAATAGTTGTTTATTTAATACTTCTTTTGTACAAAACTTATTTGGTGGCACTGCTACATTTGAGATATATACCAGTTCTATATTTACATTATAAACAACTCAACTAATGAATATTCTAGCTTTAAATACATATTTTTATTATTATTGAGGCCTTGCCAAAAAGGATGTGTAAGTCAATCAATTATCTTAGATATTGTGTAGTTTTTTCCTGTGTTTATACAAAGAGACAAAAGAGCTCTATTCTCAGTGTTATGTTTTGAAACTTCCCTAGAATATTATAATACTTTCTCTGTTCTACATGTGTAACATATTATTGCCTCTGCTGCTATTAAAGCAGTTGGCATACTAACAATTGTTCTTGATATATGGCCATGTACAGTAAATGAATGCTCTATTCTAATTTTCCAATGGTTTTTTATATTAAGTGTAAGAAATGTGTGTTTTCAGTATTTTATGGAATCTTTATAGTTGAAACACAGCAAAAGATATGTTTATTTTTAGCCATGAAAAGGGTGTACTTTGGGTGTGTCATTGTTTTGTCTCGGGCTTCTTGGGCTGCAGAGACTTTCATTAGCAGCAAAGAGGAAAGGTCCATCATATTCAAGATCCTGGTACAGGTGGAGCATCAAGAAATCCGGGCACTGGTGGTAGTGAGCTCACCATCCTCGCTGCCTACTTAGTTCCTCCAGTTACTGACAAGGTCCTTCAGTGTGATATGAGTACATGGTGAAGTTGAGCAGTGTCCACGTGTGTATTTAGCCCTGACCATACAAGTCTGACCACTGAAGGTAGTAGCTGCAGTAACCTCCCATCCTCCTTATCCTTACCCAAATCCTGGGTCATGAATGAACTAGTTACCCAATGTGGGGAGGCCATTTAGTGGAGCATAAAGGAGCTGATCCTAAGTTGCGGCGCTGCGCTGGCGCATGCGTTGCGCACGTCCGCATTGCGTATAATCCAGAGCTGTGTTTTGTTGGCCAAAAAACGCAACTGTGAATAGTGCACAAAAAAGAGCGCAATCGCAAGCATTCACGGCCAGGGCAGTTTAGCATCTTGCGTCTTGATGGAATTCTTTTTTTTTTTTAATCTTTGTGGCAAAACTGAGGGAACAATGTAACAAAGTAAAATGAATATAATGTATTTGCTTTTTTGGTCAACCTAAATATAATAAATGACCTGTTTGGTTAAAGTGAGTTTAAGCGTTTCCTTTACAGCACTGACATTACATTTTATTTTTCTTTTTTTTTTTCAATACCATAAATAACTTCAGCCCATAAAATGAAGATGTTGGAGGACTGTTGTCATTTACCTAGCATTATCAAAAAAAAATTAAATAATATTATACAGTCCCACAGAACTAGGTAGCTGGTAACAATGATAATGTAAATTATTCAGTGTTTTGAATGTCAATAAAAAGTGCACAAAAGTCCACATTGTCCAATATAAAAGCTGNTACANGAGNTGACACATCAAAGATGCAAGCACTGCACAAAACACAAGTTTACAGGCCAGGGAACACTTCCTACAACTATTGCAAACAATATGCAAAGTATAGGAAATAGACCAGTTAGACCAGTTGCACAATCCACAGGCAGCCGCAAGCAAAAAGCCGCAGATGGCTAATAATCGCAATGCGCAGCGCTAAATGCAACAACAGGCACACCCCGAAATCTCATTATAATATGTTGGCACGCCCACAGTTCCAAAATCTGAGGCGCATGCGCAGTGCGAAAAAATGCAAAAACCGGAACTGTCACTGACAGCTGCCATGCTACTGAAGTCGGGGGGGACCAAAATTATTGGACCCGTCCCCGGCAGAGGCTGTGATTGGCTAGTCAATTCTGACTAGCCAGTTGCAGCTTTAAAGGGACAGAAGCCTGAAAGTTCTTACAGATCTGTCAAGCTTCTAATAGTAAGCACAGATCCTGTGGCTTATTTAACACAAAAAGACTATTAGTAGCCTGTTTGTGAATGAATAAGAGCAGGATTTGTGTAAAAATTAAAAAATAAATAATAATAATAAAATAATAATAAAAAAATTTATAAAAAAAACTGAAAAAAAATAAATTTAATGTGTCTGTGTGTGTGCTTTAAAAAAAATGTTTACTTTTTTGTCTTTTTAACTCCTGATACAAAAGCTGGCATAGTAATCATGACGGTTACTATGTTCAGCTTTTGTGAATGAAACAAAAAATTGATTTTCACATTTCACGATAGCCCGCATAGTAACTGCCGTGAGTACTATGCCAACTTTAAAAAAAACTGTAAAAAAAAAAATGTCAGTGTTAAAAACGGTTTATCCCTGCCCGATTTTTATCACGCTACAAAACATCAGTGGGGTCAAACTGTTCACTATACCCGTATATGATTTCCTTGAGGGGTGTAATTAATAATATTGTATTACCTCTTGGGGGATTTTACTCTATTGATACAACCGGGGGCTCTGCAAATGCAACATGGCGCACTAAAACCATTCCAGTTGGTTTTTTTTGCGCTAAAAAAGTTAAATGGCGCTCTTTCACTTCTGACCCCTGCGGTGTCCACAAATAGCGTTTTACAACCATATATGGGATGTTTCTAAAATTTGCAAAAAAATGGGAAATTTTAAAATTTTACCCTCACTTTCCTTTAATTCTTGTTCAACACCTAAAGGGTTAATAAACTTCCAGTTTTGGATAGTTTGAGGGGTGCAGTTTTCTAAATGGGGTCATTTATGGGGGTATCTATCACACAGGCCCCTCAGAGTCACATCCAACGTGACCTGGCCCCTAAATTTTTGAAACTTTCAAATTTTCTTAAAATTGCAAAAAATTGCTACTAAGTTTATGAGCCCCCTACCGCCCTAAAAACGTTAAAGGTGGTGTAAAAAATGATTGCAACAGAAAGTAGACATATTGAAATTATTATTTAGTAACTATTTTGTGTGGTATGAGTATCTGCATTTTTCATGACATTTGCGCATTTTTCACGAAAAAATACAGACTGTATCAACCAAAATTTACAACTAACTTAAAGTACAATGTGTCACGAAAAAACAATCTCAGAATCAGTTTGATAAGTTAAAGCATTAAAAAGTGATTACGACATAAAGTGACACATGTCAGATTTGTAAAATAGGGCTTGGTCATTAGGAACCAAATAGGCTGCATCTTAAAGGGGTTAAGCTCTTAGTTTAATTTTACATACTGGAGAATGTGAGCTTAAATCTGAGTGGTTGCTATGGGCACTTTTCAATCTCTCTGAAATCTCCCTGCTTAGTACATTTAGGCCCTGATGCTGGTTAATGCTGGATAGCAGACTGGTTTCTCTGGAGGGTTAATGCTGCATAGCAGGCTAATGAAAGCTAAAGTAGCTAGCAAGGTTTTTATATAGAAGGTTTTTATATAGAAGGTGATGCAAATTACCAAGTGCTGGAGTCTCCCAAGAACATCCACAGAAGCCAGGTGAAGTTCACAGGATACTTGATGTACTAGCACTTTTGAGACAGTGCCAGCAGTTTAAATAGACCACCTGTGGCTGCAACTGGTTACTGTGGACAAGTGACAGGCTTGAGTGGCAGGAATGCAGGAATCAGGTGACTGAGGCAACATGGCTGTGTCCATAAACTGCTGGATTGTGTACTAATGCCATAATTACTGAGCTGAGATGCAGCTGAATGCAGAAGAAGGTCAGAGATAAAGATCTGCAGAGTAACAGACAAGAGCCAGTATAAACCTGTAATCCAGTCAGACGACACTTGCAGACATAATAATTACTGGGTTTTGTGACAGGTGCGATGCAACAACCCTGTAATAACCCTAATATTGTTCAGTTCTGTCACAGTTGTATGGCCGTCGAAGATTGCACCACTACTGAATAAACATATGGAAAGGGCTCAACAACTTCAGAAAAAAAGAAGGGACACACATGGTTGCATTGATGCCTGGCTCCTTGGTGATTTTTTTGTTTATTTAAGCCATTGCATAACATTTGCACCTACACTTTCCTTGTGTGTCCATTAAACATGTTGCTTTGACATAACACTTTTGTTGTTTGTCCAGTCAAGGGGCGGAACAAACGGCGGTGCAACCGGTGCAAAACACCTGGGCCCACACCACATATTACTGCCGCACTGCCAGTAATATGTAAACTAATTTCATTAGACCCCCTCACCACCGCACTAGTGCACATAGTCGGGACATGGTCGGGAAGGTCATGTGTGTGCGACTCATGACCTCAGTATCGCTGCATGGTTGAAAGAAGAAAGCCATTACTACGCAAGTGTGGCAAAGAATCCCGCTTAAATACTTCTAGAACAAAGTCATTTGGAGTTATGAGACCAAAATCAAATTTTTTGGCCACAACCATAAACGTTACATTTGGAGAGGAGTCAACAAGGCCTATGATGAAAGGTACACCTTTCCTACTGTGAAACACTGAGGTGAATCGCTGATGTTTTGGGGATGTGTGAGCTACAAAGGCACTGGAAACTTGGTCAAAATTGATGCCAAAATAAATGCAGCATGTTATCAGACAATACTGGAGGAAAATTTGCACTCATCAGCCCGGAAGCTGTGCATGGGACGTACTTGGACATTCCAACATGACAATGATCCAAAACACAAGGCCAAGTCGACCTGTCATTGGCTACAGAAGAATAAAGTGAAGGTCCTAGAGTGGCCATCTTAATCTCCTGACCTCAATATCATTGAGCCACTCTGGGGAGATCTCAAACGAGCAGTTCATGCAAGAAAGCTCAAGAATTTACAGGAACTGGAGGCTTTTTGCCAAGAAGAATGGGCAGCTTTAGTTTGTTATCATTATGATTTAAAAAGAGTAAACACATTTGTTTGACAATAAATGGCTTCACCCAACCACTAGCCATGAGTAAAAGAAAAGTTTGTAAGTTATCATTCATATTCTCTGACAAACGGCCAGAAAAACCCAAATTCTCCTTGGATATGTTAACTTACTGTTAACATACCAACAGTTTAATTTGTTGGATCACTGAGGAAACCCATGTGGGAGAAACGCTATTGGTGGAAGTCTGAGAGCTCGCAGCAACCCACTGCTTGAGCTCATAGGGGGTAACCTGTGTCTTCACTCATGGAGCTCACAGCAATATACCACTTGAGTTCCCCCCTTCACCCAGCAAATCCATCTGCAAACCGCGGGAAATACGCTGTGTGCCTGTGACAAGCNGCCACTACAACTTTCTGGACGGCTATCTCCACCTCACCCTACATAGGAGGTAACCTGTGCTTCCACTCACGGAGCTCCCGGAAATACACCGCTTGAGCTCTCTGAACGACCTTCTCCATCTCATCTTGCCAAAGATAGTACATAGTACAGGACAATTGACAGTAAATATCGTCTAAAGGTAACATAAGTACATAATCGCCTTGCAGTTAACGCGGGACACCGCGGGCACATTACATTGATACCATAACTTTGATTATCTCTATCAACCCACATTTTTTCTTGTGTCCGAATGAAGTGGAATGAAGGAATGCTTCTCATGCCTTATTTCTAATTCTACATTATTCTTGGTTATATTACTCACTATTTCACAGTATCAATAACTTTCAATACTATTCCACAACAATATCTGTACTGGACATTCAAGTCATTTAATAATAGGATGTGTGCATAAGATAAGTTTTTTTTATTAGTTGTTTGTTACTTTTTTACATATTGTGTTTTATCATTTGTAACAAAAATATTTTTAATAAACGGTCTTGAATATATAGCGCTCCATGTTCTTAGTTTGTCTAATTATGTTGTAAACCTTTATTCAAATTTTGTAGTTTTTTTTGTTTTCTTTTTTTTTTTAAAGGCAATAACGTGCTAAATGTAACTTTCAATACAGGTTGCATAGGTTATATTTGTGTGTGATTTGTGTGTGACATTGTTGAAACACATGTAAATGTTTTGTAAACATTGTTTACACTGATGATGATAATAAGCAATTTTTATTGTTCACTAAAATAAAAATATTATAATATTGATTTAGTAGTTGTCACTTTACAAATCAGTAAAATCAGTAATCTACAAATTCTAGTCCAAAAGATAATAAATGCTTATGTAAGTGCACAAAGCATACCTTTTTCTTAATAACAATCATTGTTCTCCATGCATTAGCCGAAACATTTATTTCTGAATAAATTTCTTCCCATAGCCCGGTCATGGAAACAGAAACTTGTTGGAAACATTTTAAAAATATAAAAAAAAACATGTATGTAACAGGTCTACAGACAACAGAAACATGTTAGAAAAAGTGTGTGCAGTTAAGAACATCGACTTTTAGTAAAAAAAATGCTACTTTGTATTTGGTGCACATACACGCTACACTTGGCCATTGTCTGTGCTAAAACTCTGGATCAGCCCCTAAATGTTTTTAATGGCAGAAAAGCTGCTGGTATTTAGATTAGTTATGGACCACTGGGACGCCAGGACTTGTTTGACACTTGCGTGCTGCACTGCTGTAAACAACGGCTGTTGTTGTTAGTCACCTGATATTCTGTTTGCCTGCTGGAAAATAAAGAACATTACTTCATTTCATCAATGTGATATGCTTCCTTTTATATAATTTATTTTGAACATATTATACAATGGGTAAGTAATTTAATTAAATAAATAATATTCTACAATTGGTGAAGGTTCAAAAACACTAAATTCTCAGTAAGTATAAGACACCACCCTTAATTCCTTTTTACCTTTTGCTGTATTCCTAGATTCCTTTCAGCGATACTAACTTTCTACAGATCCATTACCAGAGGGAAAAAATGTTCTTAATGGTGTTATTAAAGTTATTTGGCACAAGTTGAGTGGTGTGTGTGTGCAATATCTATAAAATATTTTCATTGTGTGAGTTTTTCTCCAGGATAATGAATGATACTTTAATTAAACAGAACACAGAGTTTTCTTCATTATACAAGGGTGTCATTGAATCTTTTTACTTGATTTATTAAAATATGTTCTTTCATGTTTCTTAACATTTATCACCCTTTATATCAAACAACATGGTAAATGTTTAATGTTAACTATATGAAATTTATTGGAACTGATTATGCATTAATTGGATCATTTAGAGTGTTGAGCATAATAATTTCTGATCCACAAGAAACACTAAAACAGAAATTTAGTATATGCGTGTGATTAGTGAAGCACAATTAAACAACCTGTTACAGCATCATTTTACAAGAATAAATTACCTTAGATGTATTAAATCCAAAAGCAAAACATGCCTGCAAACATTCTAAATTTGTATTACCATTATTGTGCATCTTAAAATGAAACACATTAAATAAAATTATTTTATACACTCTAAAAATAGCAGTAGACCAGTATACCCATTATGCATGCAATGGATTTACGCTCCCGGAATCAGAGATATGACTGAGGAACGCCCCTTTTCTCATTTAAACAATATGGATTCCTAAGGACACAGAAGCAGGCTTTGCACCCGAATCTGTATCCTTAATTTCCGATCTGCTTAAGTACATCGGCACATAGTGGCGCATCCGCCAGACTGAAAGGCAAATGCGGCGCTTTGAATCAGGTCCATGATCCTTACCTTAAGATAACTGCACTGACCCAATATTATGTGGGCTTGTACGTTCTGAATAACCAATTTTTTTCCATCTTATAGAGATCCAATAAAGTCCATGGCCTAAATTCACTAAGCGGAGAGTTTTCAGGGGAATTGAAAATTGATGTTGCCCATAGCAACCAATCAGATTCAAGCTCACATTCTCTAGTATGTCAAATGAAACTGAAAGCTCATATCTGATTCACATCTCAAGGACCACATTAGAAGTCTGATATGTGTGATTGCAATATGCAGACATTCTTCTCTTTCTCTGTCTGCTAATCAAGCCTACCCCTCCATGTCCAATTCCGAACTAGAAAGGAAAAGTGAGTGATCAGATTATTAGGTGTATGTGTTAAGACATTATTTTGCCACAGACGAATATATTATTGTTGTTATATAATTAATAGGTGGCAAAAGCTTTGGTTTGTATAGGTGGCAAAAAGTTTGGTTTAATAGTCAACAAGACAAACAGCTATTATCATTTTTATAGCAACACAAGTGAATGATAAGAGTATATTGTAAAGGATGTTATACCTACAAAAAATTCTTGTGGGTTCAAGAATTTAGGAGGGGACCCATGTGTTAAACCAAGTACTGAGTCAGCTCTGTTCATTGTCAGCAAGCGCAACGNCGGAAATCGGTTTGTGATGGAATGATGACCCCACTACTAATTTTTTTTATAAGTTCCATGACATGCGGTCACAGACCACAAATGAATGTGCAGTGTAAAAAAGACCTCAGTTGGCTCAAAAGCGCTGTTCTGAATAGAGCACTGGGAGAGGGGCAGGCTATATGCCCTTCCTCCCTGCTCTAACCTCAAAATCCATAGAGGCTCCAGATGATGTAATGTTTCCCCGCAGCACTCGCTGCAATCATAAAAGCCAGCAGTCGGCTTTTATGGATGGAAAAAAAGTTCCAAAAAAAAAAAAATAATAATAATAAAAAAAGAAAAACACTCACAGACATTATATTTATTTTAATAATATTTTGATAATTTTTATTTAAAAAAGTCTATTCTTTTATACACTTAATGAGGCAGGTAATTGTCCATAGGCATTGTCCATGCCTCTATGGCTCTGTGCTACGCCTGCATCATGTCTGGACATTTTGCAGGCTGCGCGTCTAATTAGCAGGACTTAGCATATGGGGGGTTAACCAGAGTTTGTGCACAGTGGAGGTGCAGTTTCTGCGTGGATGCGCTGTGCTACACATCCAGAGTTGCGTTTTTTGGCCAAAAAGTGCAACTGTGAATTGCGTGCAATAAAGCACAAACAAAAGCAACGAAATGCGCAAGCTTCAACCCGCAGTTTAGCGTCTTGCGTCTTGTTGTAATACTTTTTGTACTTGTAACAATTTTTAATGAACTTCATTTCTTTGCTCATTTGTTCAACTTATATATAAGAAATGACCTTTAGTGATTTTTGGGTAAAGTTATTTGAAAAGTTACCTTTACAGCACTGAAATTACATTTAGTTTTTATTCTTAACATAAAAAAATAAAAACATAAAATTAAGATGTTGTAGGACTGTTGTCATTTCCCTAGCAATTTCAAATATAAATGATTATACAGTCCCACAGATCTCGTAGCTGGAAACAATTATAATGTAAATCATTTCAGTCTTTTACTGTCAATAAAGTCAGCATTGGCCAATGCAAAAGCTGTTAGTTGACACAACAAAGATGCAATACTGCACAAAACACAGACCAGGGAAAACTTCCTGCAGCTATATCAAATATGCTGAGCTATCAGCAAAGTATAGCAGTACACCAGTTGCACCATCCCAGGCACCCGCAAGTAAAAAGGCCCAGATGGTCAATAATTGCAATGCGCACCAGCCACGCCCCAAATTCTCATTATAATATCCTGGTACGCCCATTATTCGGTGTGCAAAAACATAGAGGTGCAGAGACACGCAGACGTCAGCTGGCCGGCGTGGTCTCCTCTTAAGATCTCTCCACAGGAATACAACGGTGGTTTGGCATGCGTTCCACAGTTAGCAACACACTGGAACCACGCCAGCCGGCCGACGATCGTCATATACACCAAACCGGAGATCGTGGGAGGAAACGTGAGTTAAAAATGAACCGTTTTCACATTCCTCAGATACAGAATAATATCTATCACTCTGAATATCAAATATACACAGCTGATCAGTGTATGGAATACAACGAATCCATTCAATATCGGAACATTACAATAATACGTTCAATTATAGGGATCTATCTATTTTATGTATGAATTTTATATATATGTTTTATGTTTTGTTGTATTTATTTCCCAGTTGCGCTATAGATTCTTCATATGTATACTCCGGAGCATGTGAAAACACAAATAAACAAATAATAAAAAGATCTAAGTGTAGTGTCTGATTTCAGTGGATATATTATTANAACATATNACCAATTACCAAGTGACAAGTTATATACAACATCTGCACCACTCGTGGGGTAAGTATATCCGCGTACCAAATTTCAATGTGTGAGTCACTTATCAATACCAAGGTCGTCTCAATTCATCCACACCATGTTTTATGTACTTATGTAATAAATACTGTTCATATTTAAACCTGCTTCAGCCGTATATTATTATCATAATCACAAATTGCAAATTTTGTTGAATAGCGCATCTCATAAATTTTCTTCTTTTATTTTGTTCTATGCTATTTGTATATAGCATAAAGATGGGGGTTACAGTCCCCGCCTGGTGAGTTTGCTGCAAAAAAATGGCTTCTCCAAACTACTCTATATTCCCTAAAAATGTCACTTTTATACAAGGCAAATATTGATGTATTAATTGCTGACTTCCTTTGTGGTAAAAACAAGAGATGGCAGAACCTTGAGAATGTGATTTATGCAAATTGCCATCTAATGTCCCACTTCCTAAATAATCATAGTTGCAAATACTTTATTATGAAAGAGGCTCATTATTGTATGGTGATATGATCTGGGTCTTAAATGTGAGGTATATTATAACCGGGGTCTTAACTGTTTGGTATATTATAACATTTGGCATGTTACATATTACTATTCAGTGCTTGCATGTAGAAGTTGTTGTATATTTATCTGTCTATTTGATTCCTTATCACTTATGATTTATCATTTTTTGTATTTGTGTTGGTTGAATAAACATTAAGCAGGGTTTGCACTGGGGTCTGGTAACTTTGTATACAACTTCGATAAAGCTGACTGCTCCACCCGAAGTCCCAGTGAATAGAACCCTCTAGCAACAACTTGCTGCTTCTTCTGTGTGACCGTGGAGAAAAACCACAGTATCCGCACAGCAACGATCTCGATCCGGGGTCTAGGCTGCCTTGAGGAGACAACAACAGCCAGCACATCCCAGTAAGCCGGCACAGAGACGAAGCATAGAGACGAAGCACATAGAAGAAGCAACCCCCCCCAAACACACACACACACACACACTACTCTCCTACCTTCCCATACTGAGGTTAAGTCATACAGCTCATATTATCAATATGAGTCTTGTACACTTAAATAAATGTGTTATATAATTTAGGAAATTATACTGCATATATTGGAAATTATACTGTATATTAGATATATACTGGATATTATACTGTATTAAGTATATACTGTATATGTTACTGTATATAAGGTATCTACTGATATTATACTGTATATTATGTATATTCTGGATTGGATATTATACTGTATATTAGGTATATACTGGATATTATACTGTATATTAGCCTAATATTGGCTTTGCTATTGGGGCATGCTGGGAGTTGTAGGTTCACAAATCAGGAATGACGTAGGTTTCCTATGGCCCCTTAATTTTAACCATGTCCTCCGCCACTGACTTCCCTCAGAGTCATATGTTATGCAGTCCATCCACCTTTCATGTTTCTGAACTTCTAACCCTGTCCCCAAAACTTGAGGATTTGCTAATCTACTTTAGATTTGTCATGAAATAATTGCCACTTTCATAAAAATAATTTCACAGTCTCTAATTAGCTTGGCATTAATGAGAAGGCCTATAGCGCCAGGAACACAGTCCATAAGACTTCAGGAACAAAAACAGACCCAAAGGCCTAAATTCACTAAGCGGGGAGTTTGCAGGGGAATTGAAAAGTGGGGATCTTGCCCATAGCAACCAATCAGATTTAAGCTCTCAGTTTCACTTTACCTACTGGAGAATGTGAGCTCGAATCTGATTGTTTGCTATGGGAAACATGCCCACTTTTCAATGTTCAGTTGTAGACTGAACATGTTGTAAATGTTCATGTTCATGTTGTAGATGTTCAGTAAATCATTTGATCTGTTGCCAAAAATATGTAAATAGTGGGCAAGACCAAAGATGTAATAAATGCCTGCTTTGGGGGTTTAAAATTTAGGAGAGGTATGGGTTAATGTTAAGTCTGCCAAGAATTGTCTTTGTGGAGAAAAAAAAACATGGTAAAGATTGATATTGGCTAGATGGTACGGCCCTGCAAACATGATTAAAAAAACTACAAAATAGATGATATTGAAAGTTCATCAAAATTAATTAACCAGTGAGAAATAGTTTTATGTACTTCTTCCTTTGGATAAAAGCCAATGGATGTGCTGCTAAAAAGGGAAATGGGCAATCCAACTGTAAGGGGGCAATCCAAAGCACCATCTTGGAATTCAGTGTCATTTGTAAATGATAAATAGATTTGTTGGCATTCAAAGTTTGTTAAAATATGCCATAGATTGTTCTTAAGGTTCAGTAAGATCTCCTAGTAATATTAGTGGAAAAATCCTATCAAATGTGTGTCAGGTAGTATGCTAGTTTCTATTTCGTTTAGTGTATATGGACCTGATTCAGAGCTGTGCATTCTCATAGTTCCCATGAGCTTAGCGAAATGCTGTTCTGCACATGCGCAGATCAGAAAATTTTGTCTCAAATGTGGACATAAAGCCTGCATCCTCATACTTAAGCATCTGCATTATTTAATTGAGAAAAGGGGCGTTCCTGTTATAGAAGCCGGAGCCTCTGCGGCCACATTTCCCTGCAACTGCGTGCTATTCAGTGCTGCATGTTTCTGTAACTCTGAATAGCATGGCGACTGCATGCGCTCAGTGCGAACGCAAAAACTCTGCTTATGAAACCAGCCTTGATTATATCTGAGAATGGCTTCTTGATTATATGTAGCAAAATGTATGCCTCTGTTTGAGTGGGGTTGTTGTAATTAATTTAATCCTGTTCAGTGTTGTCCACTATTGCTTAAAAAGTTCCTGTATAATGAGTATAGATTCTGTATGTATTTAGATTTAATTAATATNGAAAGTATTGAAGGTACCTGTAATTAATACATTAATCGTCTTTTTGATTTATTTTGATAAGACTTGCTTGTTTTTTTTTTTAATGGCATTTGTAATGTTAGAAGAGAATAAATTATGACAGTTTATAGGTAACTGAATCCCTAAATATGTAATGTGTTGATTTGTCCATTTAAATGGATAATGAGAAGCCCAGCGTGATTGTCATGTTCCCTTTTCTTCACAAATAAGGCTTTGTTTTGTCACATTAAATGTAAAATACTGATAATATTCCAAATTCCTATAGTTTATGATAGGACTAAGATATATTAAAGTCTGTGCAGCTTATTGAAATTACACATTATTTAAATAAATTACTGTTCCATGGCTTTTTATTTAGAGTTGAGACTGGCACAGTTTTAATGCTCATTTCTCACAGCAGACTTGGTGTAGGAAATTCCTTTTAAATAACAAATTCTTGTTACCATCTGTTAATAGCACTTGTAGAAAACATTGATAGCCAAATATAAAACTAGTGTTTTATAAGTCTATGACCCTTCACCCCTTTTTCATGTCTCCCAGGCTCGTCAGAATCTTATATGAATTTCTATCAGCAAAATTTAGGGAGTACATGCTCCTGTTGCATAAGGATGTAACATACATATGGACTTGGACCAGTATAAAAGTAAAATGGTACATACAAATATTCCCTGGAATCGTTATGTGGGCTGGGTTGCAAATACCATGGTTTCCAACTCTCCAAATCTCTGTGAGAATTTGGGGGAATTCTCCTGGTATCACTAAATTCTGCTTGNACTGTCTGAACTATATGTCTTTGATCTGTGAAACTACTCACTCTCATATGTTCAAATAGTAATAANATAGTTTATCAAATATTATTTTGTATTTTAAAATACAGTGCACGTATACTTAAATATTTAGTCACTCTTCAATATTTAAGACACAGAAGATCCTCTGAGAAAGCCATATCATACCCACTGGGGTTGTATTCTAGAAAAAATATCAAGTTTTTATAGACTTCACACATTAAAAAAGTCAGCTATGGTTAAGTCACAGTTCAACCTAGAGCCAAGGGGCACAATATGTTTCTTAGGTCAAAAGCACACGTCCTGAAGGAACGAGTGAACTGGAACAGTGTCTTTGTGTTATTAATCCGGAAATTGCATTTCTGGAACATTGCTGTTTACTATTGGTACTAATTCCTCCTTTTTTTGCTGTACCTTCAGATTCATCCACTGCTCATTTAAAAACATAATTTTTTTTTCTAAAATTGGCAGTGAACAGAAAAATCTATATGCATTAGAAGACATTATTNTCATTGCCTTATTGATTAATTTACCTTAAATGTGTGTATTTGAATTGCAAACATTGTTGCCAAATATTTAAAAGGATAAAGAACCTGCAAAGTCTATGAATCTAGCAGTGACATAAAAAAATTAACCCTTTAATGTCAAACTATAAATCAGTTCATATCAGTCTCTAAGCCTAGCTGTCCAAACCAGTCAATCTCCTATAAACAGATTAATATCCAAACAAATTTTAA
>JABWIB010007131.1:5055-16309 GCA_016617825.1 Platyplectrum ornatum
AATTGTGACCGCTGTAACCCCTGTAACTACACCACTGAGCACAGCCAGTTCACACTGCATATGCAATTCAACNTTAGACCTATCTTTTCAGCCAAACCCCTTCATTTTCACCGGGTTTTGGACCAGGGATTTTAAGAATATCCTTTTCAGATTACCTGCAAAAGGCNNGGCTATCATGAAACCCGACAATTTCATGACAACGCTATTTGGTTTGCTGGTAATCTAAAGGAGTTTTAGCTACATAGCAAAAGAGGCACAGTTGGACTCATTTTGAAACTTATTGTAATAACCGTTTCCTTGGGCCTAAATTTACTAAACTGCAGGATTCAAAAAGTGGAGCTGTTGCCCATAGCAATCAGATTCAAGCTCACATTCTCTAGTATGTAAAATNAGCTTGAATNTGATTGGTTGTTATGGGCAACATTTGCACTTTTTCATTTCTGAAGTTTAGTAAATTTAGGCATTAGGGGACTTTTTATGAATCACACATCCAGGATATTCACCACATGAGACGTGGTTANGGCTTCTACGATTTGCACTACAAGTGATTTTGCTATTTATCATTTGGGAGAAGGTGGAGGAGGTGCACTTTTGGACGATCCAACAGTGTNGTCTGAAGAGCGAAGGAAAGACGCTGTAGCAGACACGACAGAAAGGTATAGAGTGAGATTGTTGTGCTGCTGGGACGCCTGCTTAGCAAACTTCCCGGTCCCTGAGAAGTGTGCATTTGCCCTCACTATGCTCTGCCTTTGCCTCTGGCTAAAACAATAAATATTACTTAAGATAACACATGAAATAAATATATATTTTGTGATATTACTCAGCACCAATTATATCACAACGTGGGAAGCGAGAACACACTAACCATCCTCAGCAGACTGCTATCTTCTATCAATATATTTGCCTGCTATATAACAATATATAACATCTGTGGGGGGAGTTGACTGCTAAGAGGAGTGAGGAGATTGGACCTCTCGATATACAACTTGAGAAAATCCTGCTTTTCACCCTCAAAAGATCTTTTTTTGAGGGACTCCAACTGATACCACTGCTGCAAGCTCCTTATTCTATCTGAGTGTTGTGACCCGCATATGTCTGTTACTTACTGTATTGTAGAAGAAAACCCGGTACTGCTGTACAGAGGGTTTTTAGTGGATTTTATATAACTGTTTTTTAATAAAGAAGTTTATATAGATTTGTCCATATCCTNCCTTTCATCAAGCCACAATATATAGGGGAACATAGACTTTTTCTCCCCTTCCTCCCCCTCTTCCCCGTAAGGGAAAAGTTTTGTCCTTTATAGAGGTCTAAGTTTAGGAGATCCCACAGCTGAATGAAGATCAGCAATTAAGGAGAAATCCACCTGACACATTGAGTACACATTGAAACTGCAGCTATCTACCTGACGGGAACCGGAGGACAGCGCGTGGAGAGAACCGAGCCGACCTACGTTTACTGCAGTGTAAGTTGAATATATTGATATATATGCAACATTTGACCATCTATTAAATCCAAACATCACTTTTCTTGGAGGATTCGTTGTATAGTTATATACAGCAATATCGGAAGCAGCAGAAAGGAATAAGAACGATCTAGGGACTGCAGAGATTTTACCTCGGCTAGAGGGCTTCTGCACGTGGACTACAGGACACTGGAAGTGTAAGTTACTACTGTGGATCTGTAGTCTATGTATTTATAACCACATTGAATCCAAATATCACCTTTTTGGAGGATTCGTGATATATCTACACACAGCAGCATTACGAAAAACGGAGGGAAATAGGACTGATCCGGGGACCGTGCAGAGATCGGTTACGGCGGGAGGATCCAGACGATCCGACCATAAAACACGACGGGAACCGGAGGACTGCTTTATATACAGTAATGCTAAATTTTGTCTTTTTATCTTGATTAATTATAAAACAACCCAGTGTATTCTGACATACTAAATANAATTTATATTTAATGTAGGTTGTTTGCAACTGGCGGAAGAGCAATTTTTGACACCTGTCAAAGAGCAGAGCTACTAACCTTTTGGCCGTGGCTGGCACTAAAGAAGACTGTTGTCTTTTTGAATTTGTTGGGCAAATTTGGTTCTTCAAATATTTAGGATCATAAAGGACTTAGAACATTTTTTACATTTCTAGTGACGGTTTTACTAGAATTTTCAGGACCAGATGCAAATTTAAAGTGAGAGANTAAAATTTCAAGTGGGCAAATTCATGTTGCATTTAAAGGGAAATAAACTTTATTCTTTGTATGTAAGGAGAAAACTTCAGCGCTGCTTATTACACATAGATACTGACCAGCGTTACTTTTACACTGTTATTAAGACTTAGGCTAGGAAACATCATCTCTACTTCTACTACTGCAACATATGAAATTTACCTCCACTGCAATTCATGAATGTATCTGTTCCCAAATTCATCAATCTCAAGATGCAACTAATTTTGTTTTGTTACAAAAATGGTCATCTGTTATATAAGTATAAAATCTAATACAAAATTGTACTAATGATTAATCAAAACAGATGTAATATACATATAATATACATATAATGTGCTAGACCTATCTTTTAATCCATATATAGATACTGGCTCAAAGAGATCCTCAAAAATATTTCAATAATAGTAGGCCTGTATACTCTGTACACTCTTCACTGTCCTGTAATTTTAGCATTGCTGAGCTAAATATTTCACCAGCCTTAGAGAATTAAATGTTAACAATACGGTTGAGTAAGCTAAGGATTCAACAAAGATATATGAAGTTGTTTTGTTCTGCAAAGTTATAAAACTTCTTTTATAAGACCTTGTTACCACTGCAGGTTTCTAAACCCTTATCCTGTGTCCTCCTTTGTGTCCTTGTATATGCAGCATTGCAACACATTTGAGATTTATTTATATTTTGCCTGTATATGATTATAAAATAAACAGTGTACCAGCTTATTCAAAATATGCAAGTTGCCTGAAGTCATAACCCTGTATTTAANAGGTATTGTTTTCCCTTATGCACTCTTGTACACCAATATGCCTAAAGGCGTATTTGAACTGCCATTCTTAATGATTTACACTATGGTGAGGAAATATTAAAGCAATCAGATCCATGCTAACTATATAAGAGTATTTGCTTCTGTCACAGATCCCAGCTTATCCTGTTCGTTGTTTTCTGTTTGCAGCTCGTCGCTTTGCCCCAGGGGCATAAATTTACTAAGCGGTGAGATTGCAGTGAGATTGAAAAGTGGGGATGTTTGCCTCTAGCAACCAGATTCAAGCTCTCAGTTTCATTTTGCATACTGGAGAATGTGAGCTCAAATCTGATTGGTTGCTATGGGCAACATCCCCACTTTTCAATCTCACTGCAATCTCACCGCTTAGTAAATTGAGGCCAAGATGTCTGTCTCAGTGAGACCAGTGGTCGAAGTGGAAATTTAGAAGTGGGGGTATGGACATTCAGAAGTGGGGGTATGGAAACACAGAAAATAATGGAAGTCAATGGAGATTTTTAATTTTTCCATTATATCAGTGGGAGAAGTGCCGGTATGGCATACCCCCGTATACACCCCCACTTCGAGCCCTGAGTGAGACCACCCTGTCACTAAAAACTTGTCCACGCCTGATGATGATTGCACTACTACTGGCATCTATATATGTGCTGGGCAATGGCACCTCCATTTTTGACTTGATCATCTGAGTGCTTCCATCCAATCTGAATTTTCATGTCATCTACTCTGAGCGTTAAATATGCTAGCAGGGCACGCTGTTTAATTCTGTTCCTAATTGTCAGAACAGCTCATATCTGTATATTCTGCTGGCCCTGCTGTGTTTTCTTTCTGTGTACACTGTTACCTATTACCAGCTTGCTCATGCCTTCAAACATTTCAGATGGTGAAAATCAACAAAAGCTCATCCAAGATGCACCCAGGATGCCCAATCTCCTCCAGGGCAAATGAAAAAAATGAATAAAACAAAAAAAAATATGAAGCAAAAAAAATAAAAAATAAGGTGTTTTAGCCATCCAATTTTGCCACCCATGTCTGCTGCATTACCAGCCTGTCTGCTGCACTAAAATAAAAAATTGTAAATTAATTCAAACTAGACTGCAAAATTGCCCAAATCTTAAATGGTTGAGTTATTTATGTGGACAAGAGGGGACCTTTTGTGAGCAGAGCAGTGACTTCCACTGGTGGCACCTATATTATATCATATTAAACTTTAATACCTTATTTATTAAAACAAAGCAACCAACTGATTGTTCTGAAATATTTTATATTACCTTCCTACCATATTCATAAATATTCATGCAATCAGCCATATAGTTTGTACTTTGTTATTAATCAACTAAGACTATAGTATACAATTAACTGTAAAATGATTGGATTTTCTGTATATGGTACTTAAAATGTTTGAAAAAGGTATCCATATCCCAACACACATAAAGTATTGTTGTTTTATGAAGACACAGATCTGTACATCGCAACTTGGAGTGTCTCAGTAATTTTATATTCAATTTTTTCCATTGGGAAATTGCATTCAATATTATGAATGTGACATATAAATGTAATACTTGATGTATTCATAAATGAAACAAATGCTAAAGTCTATAACAATATTCTCTACACTTGCTCGATTATATTTGCTCTTAAAGAATGGAAAATTGTAAAAAAAATTAGTTTGGTTGATTTATTCCAATGAAGAAGCAGTTAATGAAATCATAGATTTATGAGAAAGACACATTTTAACAGTATAAAAACTTTTTCAGGTAAAAAATATAATATAATAATGTTTTACATCAATAGCAATTCAACGTGTCAACTGAATCTTGTTTTTCTTAAGTCTGCAAGTTGAAATAATTCACAAGAAGAATATTTTCATTCTATGATTATATTCATTTCTCTTCCTAAATAATAAAGTGATAATTTGCTCCTGTGAGTTATCAATCACACATAATTATTCAGCTCAATTGGGTTTTGTGACACAGCTCTTGCTGCTGCTTGACTGATAATGATTCTAAAGTTGTAACACTTTAATACCTAATAAATTAGCCTATATATTTAAAGAAAACTGCACTAAAACTAATATTAGTTCATTATTTCTTCATCTCACACCCAATATTTCATTGTGCCAGGTTTAATGTAAGTGGAGCTGCACATTATGGACTGAATCTAGGCTTCTGTAAAATGGACCCCTGCAATTGGCAAATACCATTCGTATGCGCTCTCTATGAATGCTATGGTTATGGTTACATGAAATCTATTTTTGTTTGGAATAAGTCTATGAATGCTATGGTTATTTTGTTACATGAAATCTNTTTTTGTTTGGGATAACCCTCAAGATCCAGGTATTTAATGCATCCCTATTTGAAGACAGATTGGAAGGTAGGTGTCCCCTGTCGTAACTGAACAATGGAAGTGGTCATTGTCAGAATAAAGATGGGACTAAAGATACTATAGGCCTGGCCTCTGAAAATAATAGCTTATTGTGGAGGGGAGACGTGCCTTGTGAGCCTTCAGGGTAANGTAAGTTTAATTTTCAGTGGGATTAAGGAGGGATCAGTGTGATGGAGGGTGCACAGTGTGATGGAGGGGCTAAGGTGTGATTATGAAGGGTTGTTATGAAGAAGGTGCACAATTTAATAGTGATAAAGAAGAGGGTGTAATATTCTCTTTATAAAGTGTTTTATATGATTTAGATTAAAAAAAGAAAAACATTATTGAGTAAACAGTTTATAAAAAAGGGGATGCAAATGTATAATGTGCATTAGTAGGGTGCGAGGCATTTCAGCACTGACCCCATAGTAGTGATGTTTATTTATAACATGGGAATTCCTCTACTTNAATACGACATGAACCAGGGCTCGAAGTGGGGNTGTATACGGGGGTATGGCATACCGGCACTTTTCCCACTGCTGTAATTGAAAAACTCCAAATCCCCATTGACTTCTATTATATTCTCTGTTTCCATACCCCCACTTCTTAATGTCCATACCCCCACTTCTAATTTTCCACTTCGACCACTGACATGAACATTAGTGAATATGAAATATAGATGTAGTCGTTAGAGGTAATGTGTCTCTATAGTACTGGCCATACCTTACATGTAATTCACAAATTTGTGTACACAGAGTATTACACAGTTGAGTACAGATATATATAAATATATATATATATATATATATATATATATATATATATATATATATATATTGTTGATTTCTTTTGATCTAAAGATTTAGCCATAAAGTTTCCTATTCAAATCAATGTGACTGTGCAATGTGCAGTTTAAAATCAGTGTGTAATATTTTGTGATCTAAATATTTATGGACTGGGCTTGTTACGTTTTGTAGATATTAGTTTGTCATGGTGTTCCTGAACTGGGCTTTGGGATCAGGATTGGATCATGCACACTCTATTCTGAGAGCACTAGGTAAATCATGTAATGAAGAGGGTAGAGGGATGGAGAGAGGTATGTAATGTGTAAGTACAGACTTGGTTAATTAGTGCGAGCAGTAATGCAAGCTTTGGGATTTAGAACTGATTGGTGATATAAGGAGATCATAAGGAGAAAGTTGTACAGTAATGCAGATGAGATTAGGGTAAAAGGGAGAGAGTTGTGGTGTTAATTGCGGTTAAGCTAGCAGGGGAGAGGAGAAACGGGCCAGAGTAATCCAGAAAGAGTTGAGAAGGATGTGGAAATGAGCAAAGGGGGGGGGGCGAGCTGAGCAGAGCGGCCAGGTGAATCTTAGGTGGCAGAACTGTTTCAAAGAGTAGCTTCGAGGGCAAGGGTGGATTAGGATCCCAAAATGACTATGGAAATTTTTCTTGACATTTGGTAGTAACTTTNATTGATAGGTAGGACTAAAAAAAATGGGGGCAGGGATAGCACATTATTATCACCAGTCCATCGTACATACCCTGACTCACACAATGTCAAACATAATATAATAAATTAGCATTANCGTAAATTATTGTTCCATTTATGCAGATGTGAATTGGCTCCAATTTAATATATAACTACCTTATCCTGGATCCTGATTGAGACAACACACTCACACCTGAGTGTGTTGTCTGGCTAACTTACAGATGTGAGGTAGATATCAGTTATCCTGTTGATGCCACCCTCTGACGTCACTGACAGTGTANGCCAGCGATACANGGAGCAACAGCCTGAAGCAGCAGAGAAGATNGAAGATGAGCAGGAGGGCTAGAAAGTGGTATGTATATATGACTGTATGTTTGTCAAAAGGTTCTCAGCACATGGCTGACGAACATTCTTGTTATCAACTTTAAGTCAATGTACACTGTGACATACCCAG
Source organism: Platyplectrum ornatum (assembly GCA_016617825.1). Taxonomy (NCBI): domain Eukaryota; kingdom Metazoa; phylum Chordata; class Amphibia; order Anura; family Limnodynastidae; genus Platyplectrum; species Platyplectrum ornatum. Next base: position 12,367 of record JABWIB010007131.1, read on the forward strand.
TGCCTCACAGTGGAACAATGCCTTTGCCAAAGGCTGCAGAAATGTCTAAAATATGAATGAGCAANGGAGTCTGCAAAGCATGATGATAACAAAGCAATGTATTAATTTTTCGAACCACATTTTGTTAGCCAAGGATGTATCAATGATCTTGTCTGAAATTTAAAAGAAAAAAAAATCTGTAAACTTAACACTGCTAATATGAGAACTGTATCCACTAGATTACAGTTCCTACCAAATAATAGAGTGACCAACCCTTTCAAATTAAGAAGAGGAAAAATGCAGGGGATACAAAAGCAATAAAAATTAAATCAACANGTTTAAGAATCACATTCAAAATTCCACTCTAAATTATAAATATATAACTCAATATAATGAAAATATTAACTATGATAGTTATATATGTTAAGCACAGACGCTCCATGAGCAGGGGAGGAATAAATCTAACTATTGGCCCTTTAACAACTTCATATGGCAATCCACCACAAGTCCACAGAGGCAAATATTCCTGATACCGGTCGATCAAAAGGCCAGACAACAAGTAATATGCTGTGCTTGTTATAAGGTACCCATATTTCTGATACAGACTGATCAAATGACCGGACAGCAAGTGATAAGGTGTTCTTGTTAAAGTTACCTAAAATAATTCAGTCATAGACTGTTCATAATTCATATAAGATTTGGTGCAATTATATATTAAGGAGGCACCTAATTATAAGATTACCTATCCATATACTGGCACAACTAATTCTGTCTGTCCGCTCAGTGCCTATTTGCTTCTACTTAATCAGTCTGCTCAATAGATATTGTTTCCTGCATAGGAACCTGTGGATTTATTTATCCTGATTAACGATTGTATTTATATGTGTCTGAACTATTATTTAGTTAATATTTTCATTAGATTACCATCTACCATATTTTTTTTAAACGTATTCATTGAGTTATATATTAGTTAGAGGTGGAATCTCTGTATATTATAAAGGGATTCTTAAACTTCATTTGGTCTGAAATTTGAATCTCTCTAACCATTAAGCTCCAGGATGACAGTGTACTGTTTATTTTCATTTGTAAACAATCCCAACAATTACATGTTGTTTACACATAGTGAAATTGATACAAATTTTATAAGTAACATTTGTATGACTAAAATATTATACAGATTTATTTGCTATACATATAAATAGAATTTATCACAACCTGATTCCAGCCATCTGCGTGATATCGATTTAATATGTAAATAGAAGCAAACAACCACCTGTCTGAAGATTAATCTTCTGACACATTTTAATTATTACAATGAAAAACAAAATAAAATAAATTGATTTAGGTGTCCATTTACAAAGCTCCTGAACACATTATCTTTTCACAAGCCTGCCATCATAAATTGTGGCCTACAGTACAAATTAAAACGTCTTTCCTTGTCAGTTGTGTTCATTTATTCCAAAAATAAAATGATCCAAAAATACTACAGCCAAGGGGTTGGTTTGAGTATTTACTGAANTAGTAGTGTTTATGTGTATATAGGAAGGTTCAGGAAGTACACTACATAGGGTAAGTATACAGATATTCAGAATCGAGTTCACATTCTCCAGTGTGTAAAACGAAACTGAGAGCTTGAATCTGATTGGTTGCTATGGGCAACATCCTTCTCACTGCAATCTCGCCGCTTAGTACCCCCAGTTCTTCTATTATCATAACAATGTGTCTGCAATATGTAACACAATTTATAATATCAGCACCTGAGGACTATTATGTATCTTTTAGCAGTATGTTGTTATAATCAAGTGTCTCAGCTCCAGGTCCCGAAAAGTTCTCCAGCTTAGTGTATTTTATCATCGGCAGATTTTACTGCAGTGGGCTCTGTTGCAGTCACTGCCGTCTGGTATTATACACCGTTCAATCCCTTGCTTGGATTAAGGCTCCAAAAGAGACTTGGTATCGCCGATTGCCTTAGAACGCTGGTCACAATGTTGCACTTGCCTNACGCTACTTATTCATTAGCATGCAAGACAGTCCTTGCGGGACGCAGCTGATGAATGGATTACTGATCCCATTATAGGCAAATTTTAGATGTCCCAGGTTTTAAAAAAAATAGCACAATGAATTACTCTTACGTGGTGCAAAAAGTTGAATAAAACAATTATTTGTCCCGTATCCTTGACGTGTTTCACTGCGATCTACGCAGTTTCATCAGAAGGAGTAGGATATATCAATACAGTACAGAGAACTTTCACTTTGACTTTACAGAGGACACTATGGTTAGTGGATCAACTTTAATTACATGGTTAAGGTCACCGGAGATCCATGATAGGTTGAACCTGTTGGACTGGTGTCTTTTTCATGTTACTGTGTTAGTATGTTAACACAGTTGCCTGTTGCAATATAGTAGTGCACAACCACTTTCAAAACCACAGAAAATATTTGTCAAAAAAATCTCAATATATTTTTTCAGATATAGTTTTTAAAAAATCAGAAACATTAAACAAAAATGTATTTTAGTAAAAAAGATTATTCTTTTAAATCTTTTTAATATCATAGTGCATGCATTGATTATGGAAATAGAAAGTGAAAAGGAATATCTTAGTGCACTGGTGGTCCCGACATTCTAATTTGTGCAATAATATTTTGCAAGGATAGCACATCTGGTCATTAAAAAGGGGATCCTTAGAGAAATCAGGATGAATTTCACTTGTTAGTAATAAATGAAGCCATGCAGCTGGCTTTGATTTACTTTAATCTGACTGCTCTTCCTAACTAGTTAGAAGATGTTAATGTCTGTTACCTTGTTAATATAAATCATCATAATTTTCATTCAACAGGTTTAATGCCAGTGTAGCTTGATCATGCTTGGAATGGAATGAACAGTGTTTTCTGTGCTAGAAAATATTCTGTAGGGAAGTATCTGGTATTAAATATTTAAATTACAAAACAGTTCAAATGTCACTTACAATCAGATATTTAGCCAATTTATTTGCTGTGCATCTTGTGAACCAACGTATACACAAATGGCTTCTGTAATTTCTTATGCCAGGTTTATATTTTTTAACAATTTTCACTGATTTGATAAAGCATTGGCAACAATACCTGTGGTTTATGCCATTTGCTGCAGAGCCGTGAAAATTAAGAACATACAGATTCTGTATCATGGTTTGCAAAAACTACCAGACGTCTCTACCAGAGTCTACATAAGGGTCTGATTTTAACAAAATTAGATGGCAAGATCAAGTTATATTGAATACAGTATTGGAAAGCTGNAAATAACAAGAGCTGGGGAAATTGTTGAGATTTTATTAAAGTGCTGTAAGAATAAGAACTGATAGACTGCACTGGACTGTTAAAGTATGGAAACTGTGGAGACTGCTCCAGAATACTTATGGCTGCTCCAGAATACTTAACACATGGCTGAAGAAATCCACAGGGACATGAGTAGTAATAACTAAATTGGGCCATCCAATACAAATATTTTGGCCTAAATCCACAATTATCCTGATTTTAACCAAAATCATGCTCGATCATGCTCGATCGCTGCAGTGCCGGCTTTCAATAAAGAAAAAAAAAAACATAAAAATTTGAATGAATAAAATAATATTTTATTTATTATTTATTTTTTGTAAAACTTTTTTTAACAGTTAATGNGGCAGGTAATTGTCCATAGGACATTACCTGCCTCTGTCCCTGTGCGCTAAGCCGGCACCATGTGCAGACATGGTGCAGGCTGTATCTTGAGGCCAATGGGATTGCCTCTGAATCTGTGCTGCAACTCAGTTCATTCTCACACACAATTATTTCTGTTTTGGTGAAGAAATATCATGGATGTGGAATCCTTATATTCCAATATCCCACATAAAGATGGACTGAATGCCTGTAAGGAGTATCTTGAGGCCAATGGGATTGCCTCTGAATCTGTGCTGCAACTCACTCAGTTCATTCTCACACACAATTATTT
>JABWIB010007131.1:17482-28001 GCA_016617825.1 Platyplectrum ornatum
GGACAGGAGGGTCTGGGAATACAAATTTATGACAATCTTTGACACTCTGAACACAGGAATGAATCTCTCCAAAGGTTTTATGGCCTACTACAACATCTAAAGCATCTGATCCAGAGATAGTGGGGGCATCAGGACTCTGGACTCTACACATCAATCCTGCCACAATAAAACTTTCACACTTCTTATCTGGAAACAAATTAAGGATTTACCATCCAACTTATCCTGTTATTCTGTCTAATCATTTTTTTTTTTTTACTATGTCTCTGCCCTGTTTTGTGTATATATGTGTGTTTCTTCAGATGTATTTTTATACCATGCCTGATGAAGAGACCTGAGTTGTCTCGAAAGCTCGCATTTTAACATCATTGCTATTATTTCTGTTAGCCATTAAAAGGTATCATATTTGCAAGATTGCTATTTTTGTTTTCCTCATTGAAGAACAACAAAATTCATTCAATTAGCAGGGCTTAGCCCTGCTAAAAGCGCATATGGTAATGAGAAAATGGGCATGGAGTCGGGCAAACTCCAGAATCTTCGCGTCTCCGCAAACCTGGCTGTCGGAGACGCAGGGCTGAATGAGCCCCTAAGTAACTAGACACCCTCTTTATGTTATGGCAATTACAGTGTTCATGCTAATTGCTTCTCTATATTTGTAAAGTCATATGTCAAGAGGCAGTCCACAGTAATTACTCCACAAATATTACAAAATTATGTATTTATATTATATACTCATCCACAAGGATGAGTATAAATGTTTTGGGTTTTTTATTCTATAGAATTAAGCATTAATGTGCCTTACTCACAATATTTTTTGGCAGCCATGAGCAGAGGCTACATGTGTGCTTAGGTCAAGACCTCATGTCACACTGGTTTTAACCCATGAAAAGAAAAGTCATACATAGGCAAATTNCACATGCCCTTTCTTTTCATGGGTAAATCCTGTGTAACATGAGNATATTTATAGGATGGCATGTCCCGCTCATTCCTTATTGCCAATCCTGGCAACACAACTAGCCAATATAATTGCATTTGTAGTATGAAAAGAATTTTTGTTTGCTTTACACACTGTACATGTATCATAATTCTGTCATGTTTTACGGTTTATATGTCATTCAATTACTTTTAGGATTGCTTTAACAGAAAAGTCTTAAATCATAACTAAAGTTTGATAAATGCCCTTAAGTACATCTACTTTTGTTATACTTAAAAGCAAACGTTGTGGTTGAATATGTTTGTTGTTATTTTTTTATAAATGATTGTAGCGAAAGTTTGCTTTTACTTTATAAAGAGTCTCTGCGTTATCAAATCCCTCCGGAAAAAATATATTTTTGCAAAAACATCAAATATTAGATCAAACATTTTGAGCATGAAGGGAAACTCTAATAGATGCCAAACCTTGCTTGAAGGCTTACAACACTATTTTACAAACCAATAGGAAACATAATCAAAATAACCTTGTTTATATCAAAATACAAAACAGTGAGAGAGGGCCAGAAGAAAGGCTATGCATCTGACAATCAAAAGTGTAGATGCTTAATAGTTATAGAGCTGATTTCAGAGTTACAAATATGGAGCAAAAGCAAATTTGTTTCTGGACCAAAAATTTTGCTAGGGTATATCATTTATATTGCATACAGAGAATTATTGGCTTTCACATAAGGTACCTAAGAATAAGGTACCTAGGAACTGGACAGTTTTCATTATTAGATTGCAATTTATAGGTGGGCTTATCATTCTCTGTCTAATTATTTGCATTTTCAAATGGCAAAAAGATGTCAGCTTGTGGTCTCTATATCTAGGATTCCCAGAGGCTTGATAACAAACTGACTTATAATAGGCACAGTTTCTATAACAGAATGTTATTACAAATGACGAGTTAAGATCTCTAGAAATGAGCGTTTCTGGATGGAAACTCCAGGGCCCAAGTTGTGGGAATGGAAAAGTGGGGATGTTGCCCTTAGCAACCAATCAGATTGAAGCTCTTAGTTAAATTTTACTACTGGAGAATGTGACTACTACGTGAGGCACTCGCAAGGGATAAGAAGGGGTTATATCCTACCCTAACTATAGTAGCTTTACTTGTGTTAATTTCTTATGTAGAGCAGTACTTAGCTCTAAAACAACTATCAACTTACAACAAATACAACACTAAAACCAATGCTTAGGTGTTTACCAGACAAATCTTTCGTACCACAGAGTATAAGTGTATGGGGAAGCATTACCCAGGGTGGGTGCCAAAACACACCCCCCGTTCCTATTATGCTGCTGGGAGGGAGCTGAGTTAGTGATGTGGCAAAACATGATTGGCTCACCACAGAGCACTACAGATCCCCTGCAGCCGCCAATCCGGGCACCAGGCCCCCAGAGAACTGCACTGCAGGGTAAAGGCTGGTCCCCATGTTGCAGTGCTTTTTTTCCCCAGCTGGCACAGCAGGGATACCACAGAGGAGCTACTGCAACGGGGGTGCCCTCTGCTGCCATTTCAACACAGGCATAGACCCTCTTCCTATACTAATAAAAATGTAAAATATCTTATGTTGCTCTCTAATTTGGATAGTGTATTTACACACAATAATTTATATTGCATATTTAATCCTTGTTTTTTATGTAAATATAGAGGCTTTGCCAAGCATCTGCTGTATTTTAGTATTGTAAAACAGGATTAAATACACATATAATGATAATAATAATAATAATAATAATAATAAGGATGAAAACAATATGATTTCCTTTCCTATTTTGTAACTTTTACAAACCTATGTGTTACTTAGTTACAGCGCTATTTGCCTTTCCCTTCCATTTAAAAAAAAAAATGCAGCATGGATAAAATTGGTATCTTAATGATAATGCCCTCTTTTATTACATGATCTAATGTATGTAATATAGTTTTCAAAGTCATATTTTTTACCTAAAGTATAGTTCTGTCTACTTAAGGAAATTAATTGTACATCTGAAATTTTTCTTCTAATATTTATGCTAATGCTGATATGGTACATTAGTGAAAAAATAAGTTTGATGACCTAGACAGTGAAACATTTTACTTATAATTTTTGCTAACAGCTTTAGACTGTGAAGGTGAATAACTTATTTCATAAATGTACTCATGCCAAAGTCACAATCTCTTTAATACAATTGAAGAGGTCAACATGAAGGTGTTTCATCACAATATTTCTTTAACATTTTCAGTATGTAATATATTTTCAAAACTGAAAAATAAATCTATTAACCAAAAACCACAAAGACATATGTAAATATCACTGCAGCAATAACTTGTGCTATCACTCCCCCCTCCCACACACACACCGAATTCACAGGATTGGTCTTCTAGCACTCTATCTGTGAATTTGCTAATAATTCCATCCAACAACATGTATTTTACATATAATTAAAATAGAAATTGTGATTTGAATCAAGACCTTAATAAATTGTTTTATGCACCCTATGTCCAACCTTTATGGTCCAGACCATGCACTTGGGCATAGCACAATATAGGCCGAACTCAACCCTTACNTACTATCCAAGTTTTTCTACCGCCTGCAAGGACATTGATGAAACCTTAAGGTAGGGGTTTTAATTTGGATTCCTCCTGCAAACTGGTGGAGTGATCTTCCCCCGATCCATAAGTGATTCTGCAAAATGTGGTTTCAAAATTATTAGAACCACAAGTCATGAATTCTGTTATTTGAATGTAGTATTTGCATTTCCCGGGATACAGTCCTGTAATACCAGAATGAATGCTGATAACACTTATACAGTATATCAGTACTTTCAATTCATGTAATAATAATGAGCTCACTACATGCGTAACTAAGCCTAACAGTAATATTTGCGCATAACGATTCTCCACAGAAATTCCACATGCAAATGGTCCAATATTACTAAATCAGCCTACAAAATCCAGGGGTAAATTACAGTCAAACAGTTAGAACCCAATGATCAACCACTTAGACATGAGACTAGATTAAACTGTGCTATATAGTCAAACATGGGGGAATTGTTTTATTTAATGATAGTTTTTGCTAATGCTGGTCATACACCTATAAGATGCATCACTGAGATACATGGCATGTACTAAATGCACGTGCTGTGTACATGAAATCATGTTGCCTGCAGCAAGCAAGATTCTGCATTGTGATATGCAACCGTGGGAGCGGACCTCATGCAATCGCAGAGGTGTATGACCATAATAACAGTTCACATATTAACTATATTTTATTTAACATGTGTCTGTATGCATATATATGCTAATAACTATGTGAAACCACAATTCCTATCAACATAGTCATAGCAGATTCCTTTATCATGTATTAATTATACCAGTTGAGAAATGCATGAGTTTTTTGTATGCTTTTATGATCCATATATTACTTGTAAATACATGGATTATCCTACTTTCCTTTTCAAAAATCTGAAAATAACCCCACAAGTTAAGGCGTTAATGGCACCATCAGAACAAGCTGGCATTATTAAATAAAAAGTAATTAAAAAGAGAACAGGATGCCAATAATATAATCATTATATGTCTCAAAATACTATTCCTGGAAAATCTATGTTATAATGACAATCCGAATTACACACAAAAGTTCCAATGTGCATCTATCTATGAAAGTTATAAGATAAAATATATTTAAAATCCATTAAAAATCTACAATAAAAATCCTTAAGCCATGTGCACCTAATCTTAATTTTTTTACTTAAAATTTAACATCTTAAAATTAGCAAACTGTATAGCACTTATCTCATGTTTCAGTAATTGATAGCAGCTAAAACAAATCTTAGAATGCCAAATAAGGAAAGAAGGGAACCGTGGTAATGTAAAGTTGTTCTTGTGAATCGTTTGTGCTTTGCCAGAGCGGAAATAAGAAGAGAGAAAACAGAAAGAGGAAAAAGTTCATTATGGTCACAATGTTTTTGATGATAAAAGTATGACTGATGAAGTTCCATAGTAAAACATTTTTTTTTTTTGCCCTATATGGTAGTGTTTTATATCTGTCAATCTACAACCAAGCGTGCATAATACTGGGCAAAAATTTTGTGTTATAAAACTTACTCAAATACACAAGGTGGATCAGTGTTTTTAATGTTATGCTATCAATAGTATATTGAGCATTAGGGTAAGTGCATGATTTAGCATTTTAGGCATTAAACTGCTGTTGCCACACTCTTGACCATTCCTCCAGTCTACCTAGATCATCCATCACTGTTTTTACCCCTCTTGGTGTGTCTACCCTGTTACATATCTTTGTGTTATACTTTACTCTGGATACCATGTGTAATGTCACCAATACTGTAAATATATTAAATACATAGGGCCAGATTCAGCTTTTCTCTCTCATGACTTACACTCATGAGTTACACTCTCATGGGCAAAACCAGGTTGAATTGTAGGGGAGGTAAATTTAATTAGTTGCAATCAGCATAACAAGTGACAGCTGATGTTTCCTAGCACAACTCTAATGACAGTGTAACAGTAACGCTGGTCAGTGTCTGTGTGAAAAATGCAACAATAAAGTATTCTCCCTGCATGCAAACACTAACATTCATTTTACCTCCCCTGCAATTCAACATGGTTTTACCCATGAGAGTGTAACTCATGAGTGTAAGTCATGAGAGTGAAAAGCTGAATCCAGCCCATAGAAACATAGAAAGTCACAGTAGACAAGAGCCACGTGGCCCATCCAGTCTGTCCCGTTGTGTATTTAAAACTATACCAACATAATTGTATTCTCTATTTTGTTTGAGACTGAATATATATTATATTTATCCCAAGCATGCTTAAACTGTTATTAGCCTCCACCACTTCTGATGGGAGGCTATTCCACTTGTCAACTACCCTTTCAGTAACGTAATTCTTTCTGACATTTCCCCTAAACCAACCAACCTCCAGATTATCTCTTTCTTTGAAATATGCCACCTTCCTCCACCTGTTGACATCCCTTGATATATTTGAAAGCGGCTTTTATATCACCCCTCTCCCTTCTCTGGATGTTGTAGTGGAAGAGATTAGGACCAGCATTTATTTTTCAGAGGTTGTGCCACTTTTTAGTCTAATGTTGTTGAATATATAAATGTCTGCATTATTATGGATAACGTAAATGTAATGTAATAATTTAATCATATGAGGGTGGGGCTAATGGGACTTATAGACACACCTCTTTTATACACAGAAAACTCTACTAAAAGGGGTTTATCCAGTAGTAGGCGGGTTTTTGACGGCACACAAACCACCAATCTCAGGGTAATATGCATGCATGCATGAATCGGCATGCTCAACAGGATCAGTACTGCAGAACAGCATTGTCTATACCCATAAAAGTCATAAAAGTTGACCCCTCCATGTCAAGGATATAATAGTATCTTCATTAGTGAATGCAGTCTTGTTTTTCCAGGTACAGTATGTAGACTTGTGCCTCAAAGATTTAAATTGCTGGGGTTTTGTCAGGCCTGATNATGGGGGTGTACCAGCTCACTTCTTTCCAATATCCAGTCCAAGTCCTGCCAGCTTTGATTTCTATCTTTGTATTCTGAGCTTCAAAATGTCAGTGTGCNCAGCATCATTATAATAGTGAGATGCTAGGTAGCTATAACGCATCTGAAAAGTCCAACTATCTCTATGCCATCAAAACATCTTAATTTAATGGAAAGTGTAATTTCTGTTGGTTTTAACCAGACAGTGCCATATCACTATGTCCTCTTTTCCATACATTAGTGGTTCCTATACGGTGTGCCACTACTCCCTGGGGTACAACATGGGATGTTTCTTCCAACATGAGGGAAATGGAAGGGGATGGATAAAAGATAAACAGAATGTGGAGATGATAAATGTAAAATGGATGATTAAAAAGTAAATCAAGAGTTTGGGATGATGAAGCAAATAGAGGGGAGTGTTTTCATTTTTTTTTTTTTATAAGTTATCTTTTATTTTGCTTTGTGAAAAACCTGTTCTATAAAAGCCTACAGCTAGTGTGACCTATATGACCTTGCACTGTACTTACTGTTTGTATGGCGTTGCTTCTTAGAGGCACAATTTTACTTCTTGTATAGAAGCACACAATATTCAATGTCAATGTGAGTTCTTCCGTCTTAAGTTATTAGTTATTATACTATTTGACTGAAATACTTTATAAATGGGACTGCTTGGCAATTATTTTGTCTTAGGGGCGAGTTTCCATTCTAGAAATACTTGACAGTAAACAACTAAATGTCAGCTGTCTCTAGTTTCCCAGTGACATTACCCAGATCAACGTGGACATCACTACAGAGACAGTACCTGACTGGAGACACTGCGGACATCAGCTACAGCGGAGTGCGGACTTCACCCACTTTTATGCGTTTAGAAATCTTTCTTTCCTTGTTGCTGCAAGGTTGTTGAGAATGGCCTCACTTGTCTAACTGAATATCCTTTATTAAACACATATTATACACAAGTCTTTGTCACTAAGGAATAAAACTGTGAAAATTACCCCAAAAAGGGAATCTAGCAATGATTAATTTGGGAAAAAAAACCCAATGCCCAGTAAACTAGGTGGTAGTTGGATTACCTTACTGATGACAATAAAAGTGATGATGTTATACATGTAGATTATGTATAGTTTAAAAATAATTGGTATATGTGAAAATTTACTTCTAGGAAAAACCATGGTTAATTTCAGGAAGGGGGGATATTTCATCTGCTGCAAACCATATTACTACAGAGAGGGGATGTGTCCCAGTACAAGTCTAATAACAGTGAAAAAATAAACGCTGGTCAGTATCTGTGTAAAATAATAAAAAGTTACTGTATATACTTGAGTATAGGTCGACCCGAATATAAACTGAGGCACTTAATGATACCTCAAAAAACTGGGATAACTTATTGACTTGAATATAAGCCAACCCCCACTGCAAAAGGCTCATGTCACTCATGTCTCTGATGGTTTTGCTCAGGTTTAAATTTCAGATCTGGCTCATCAGTCTTATAGTATTTCCATGATAATTATTGTAAAGAGAATGAATGGGAGCTGCAGCCTCTGGTTAGCGCCGGTTCTCCTACGATTCCATGCAGGGAAAAGGGGACGTCCCCTCTCCCTGCATGCTATCCAGAGGTGCGTGTTTCTGGAGAAACAAGCACCTCTGCATTGCCCGAAGTCAGGGGCCACAGTGAGCTCTGGATCAGACCCTAGGTGAGAAAAATTTACTATAAATGAGTGGAAACTAATGTTATTGAGGTTCATAATATTTTGGGAACAAAAACATATTTAATGTCACCAATAAATATATAAAATATCACTGGTCCAAGTATAGATCCCTGGGGAACTCCACTGGTTTCAGGGATAATGAGATTTTTGAATTTTTGACGCAGATGGTACACGTTGTTGACGCAGCCGGTGGTAGGTGTAAACGTGAAAAACTGCATAATTGTGGAGAGTGTTGACTTTATTACTGTGGATGTTTNTAATATTGGTCACATGAGCACAGAAGAGACATTTATTGGTCAGTTTCCAAAACGTATTTTGACTTAAAAAATCTGAACCTCCATACAGATGGTGGCGTGGCATCTTGTTCCGGATCTCAGACATGTGACACCCGGACATCATCCTGACTGTTATTATTACACCAGTGACAGATATAATATAATGATACGGAGAACACGTGGACCCCGCTCCAAACCTGATCTGGTGACTGGTCACATGGCTGTGAAACCACGGGGGCTGGGATAATATTGTTATTATACCTCCAGATATAACCCCCTGTAATGCTTTATATCAGTGTCAGCAGCTTCACCAATATTATAATGTATGAACAGGAGATATAGTACTGACTGAACAGTGTCCTGCTGCCTAGACACACGTCTACCACAACCATAACAACAACAACAATAATAATAATAATAATAATAATAATAATAATAATAATAATAATTAGAGATGAGCGGTTTCGGTTCATGCACTGAAACCACCCGAATGTAGCAAATATGTCCATCGAATATCAGTGCCAGAGTGACGTTGGATCTCGTGATTTATCATTCCATAATTTAAAACAATAATATAATACATATAAATATATAACAGTCTATCACCTAATAGTACATTAAGTGGTACTTCTTTGAAGACTGCTTAAACATTCCATTTAAAAAAAAACTAATACTGTACAAAATGCTCTTCAGTAACAATTATTTTTAAAATGATGTGTGCAACAGTTTTAATTTATAAGAAATAACAGTTCTGCATGATTAAACACAGAAGGTGCATCCTGATTTTTGCATTTAAATTCAAATGAATGCTATCAACTTAAAGTGTTTCATATTTATGCAAACATGAAACAAATCAGAGCAGTTCCTTCTGTCATGTCATATTATCTCAATAAACAATCCAGCAAACCTGACAATGTGCTTATTTGCCAGTTTTATGCTACATCAGGTTTAAAATTAAAATCTGATTTAAAATAAACAAATCATTCAGACCAAAAGACAGCTAAAACATACTTCATTTACCATAAGACTTTGATACTGTGTTTATAAAGTATACAACAGTGAGGACCATTTTGTTAACTAAGTGACTAATCCAAAATTAAGTAATTGACCAAAAAGGTGCAAACCTGGCCAAATTCTGATTTTGCTAATGATGCAGAGTTTACGTGGGACGTATACTGCGCCTGCCGTATTTGTGCGATTAAGAGCTGCATTTTTATTAGACATGCAACTCTGAATAGCATGCAGAGGAGACGGGCATGCGAATTGAAGAGAGCGCAGAGGCTCCAGCTTCTATAGCGAAAGCCTCTGTGCTGTGAAGTGTGAGCACATTTCACAGCCCCCTGTGAAACTTTTTAATATAAAAGAAAAAGAATATACAAATGAAAATAAAAATGATATTATTAAAAATAATAATAATAATAAAAATATATATAAGCATCTAATTGTCCAGCATCTGTTTGCTCAATGCCCATTCTGTGCATACAGAGATCGGGACTTCACGGAGCATCTGCCTGGGATGCATGTGATTCAGAAATGAACCTCCTCTTCCCTCTGCTGTAGCCTGCAAACAAGCCTGTGTATGTACTGGGTATTTACCAGGCTTGGGTATAGGCATCAGCAGAGGGAAGAGGAAGTACTTCCCACTGCTGAAGCAGAGGAGACACTGTGGGCACTTGCTAGAAAGATGATCATTCTAGTGCATGGTGCCGATAACGGATCAGTTTTCCCAGGGAGAAATTGCCCAGTTTATTGGCTCCAATTACACTAGAAGCATCAATCTAGTAAGTGCCAAGTACAGCAACCCTAATCACTAATCTCTTATATTGAAATATCTATTTAATAAGACTTTGGCACAGATACAGAAGTCTAATGTTTCATAAACTTCCTCAACTACCTGATTTGGTTTTTAGAATAACCTAATTTTAAAAGATCAACAATGGACCAGGGGGGGAATTCACTAAATGACGAATTACATAAATCGCCAGTCGCTGACGATATTGGTGACGATTTTCACAAATGTGTATTCACTAAGTGACGAATGTGTTATTATTCGTCATTTTGTGTGAC